>RXIC02000176.1:0-37219 GCA_003952965.2 Morella rubra | reverse complement strand
GATGGAGTGAAACAAGGTGTTGGGGAGGAAAAGACCAACCACCCTACCCCCAACCTTGTTAGTAATGCCAACCTCCATTGGTTAATCATGCAACTGTTTTTTTTTTCTTTTGTCACGTGCTTCTCCAACTATTATGAATCTCTTTCCTTCACTTTTATTATTACTTTTTTTTTTTCAAAGCCTTTAACTCAATTTTTAATATTGCAATTTAGATGGATATGCTTAAACAAACATTTTAAAATTGACAACTATAATGCAATTTAACACTATTAAAAATTTGCAAACAAATATAACATGTAAATTATTAATAAAGATGCACGAAAAAGTGCTAAAGGAAAATCTCACCTTAGACATAACTTTAAATCAAGTCAACCATACATGTCTTTTCTCAAAAATTTAGGATAGTGCAAAACTTAAAGAGTCAAAAAGTAAAAGAAAAAAATTGAAATTGAAGGAAACCTAAAAGTCGAGGTCTCATAATTCCAGTGCCAACTTTCCTTTCCGCCTGTTTGAATTTGTTAAGATCCTTCCACTTCTTCCATCCACGTCAAGCTCGAGATAATAATTGTTTAAAAAAAAAAAACTAACAAACCTTAGACTTAATTGCTTTAACCTTCTTCTTTTTTGACCTTCTGTACATTCCTTGCAACCAAGAGAGAACTCCCCTTCAAAAGTTCATAGCCTTGAGCCATCTCCTACCCCATCATTTTCTTCTGCTTTTTTAAGACTTCTTTTCTTTTGGCCAGTTGTGGTTGCCACTCAAAAGGCCTAAAAGTAGATAAATTCGAGATTTGCTTCTGTAAGAGTATGCTCTAAAAATCATTATTATGGTTAATTGTTATTTAGATACACGGTTTTATAGTTATTATACTAGGTAATATGTTGTGACATAAGATGTTACACGGTTATTATTGAGTAAATATTGTAGAAAAGTCATGCCAATTTAATTGAGAGTTTTGTATAGATTTGTTTATTGTGTACTTGTATTCCTGATCGAGTAATTTGGTGATGATCTTTTAGGTCAAATATTCAGACAAGTCGGGTCTTGTGCATGATGAATGAGTTTGTCTGAATGCTCAATAAGAAATCCACCAGTCTCTTTGTTTATAATAGTATATTCAAGTATATCTATATAGGGTTGGACTCGAGAAAAAGAAATCTTTGGCCAAGGAATTTTATGAAAATATTTTTTAAAATTAATATATTATATTATATTTATTTGTGAAATTGTTTTGGAAACATTTTGAGAGTCCAACGAGTTACAGATTATAAAATTAAGGATTATATGAGTTAGGGATTTGATCAATGATAATATTCCGGTCCTATTACTCATATGGAATATAGTATGGTGGAAGGATAAATAAACGATTATAATTGTTAGCAAAAGAGATTTCACAAATCAATCACAAATTCTTGAGGGTGAATTTTAATAAGTTGACAAACACGATTACAATTAGTAGAAGGCTAAAATTCAGAATAAAAGAATATAAGGGAGTTAATGAATAATGTTTTATAGCTCTTCCATTAATCTTTTTTACTTCATCATCATTTTATATTTTTGGTGTGCTCTTCATTAAGGCACTTCAGAATTAAGGTATCTAATTACTCAAATTAATTTGGGTTCTGTCAATAACTCTTGTCTATTTGCTTCATTTTTTCAATATTAAGGTATTTAATTTTTAAACTAATTAATTTAACAGTTTTTCGTTTGTAGTTCGGTTCTAAAATAACTCTTTCATTAATTTTTTTGCTTCATTTTGTTCGCCATTAAGGTATCGAATTACTAAACTAATTAATTTGGGCAATTTTTCATTTATATTTTTGTTTATAACTCAAGCATTAATCTATTTGCTTCATTTTCTTCAATATTAAGGTATTTAATTTTTAAACTAATTAATTTAGACCTTTTTTTCATTTATATTTTGGTCTATAACTCTTTCATTAATCTTTTTGCTTCATCTTCTTCATCATTAAGGTATCTAATTACTAAACTAATTAATTTGGACAATTTTTCATTTATATTTTTGTTTATAACTCAAGCATTAATCTATTTGCTTCATTTTCTTCAATATTAAGGTATTTAATTTTTAAACTAATTAATTTGGACTATTTTTCATTTATATTTTGGTCTACAATTCTTCCATTAATTTGTTTGCTTCATTTTCTTCAACATTAATGTATATAATTTTCAATCTAATTAATTTTGACTATTTTTCAAGTATATTTTGATCTATGACTCTCCCATTAATCTATTTGTTTCACTTTCTTCAATATTAAGTATCTAATTTTTAAACTAATTAATGTTGAACTGTTTTCCATTTATATTTTGGTAATAACTCTATCATTATACTCTTTGCTTCATTTTCTACAATTTTTAGGTATCTAATTTTTAAACTAATGAATTTTGGACATTTGGTCAATAACTGTCCATTAATCTCTTTGCTTCATTTTCTTCAATATTAAAGTATCTAATTTTTAAAGTATTTAATTTTAGTTATTTTTACTTCATATTTTGGTCTATAACTCTTCCAAAAATCTTTTTGCTTCATTCTCTTCATCATTGAGGTATTAATTATTAATCAAATTAATTTGGTCAATTTTTAATTAAAAAGGTGTTTATTACTCCTCCGTTAATAATCTATTTGCTTAATTTTCTTCAATATTAACATATCTAATTTTTAAACTACTTAATTTGGACAATTTTTCATTTATATTTTTGTTTGTCACTCATGCGATAATCTATTTGCTTCATTTTCTTCAATATTAAGGTATTTAATTTTTTAAACTAATTAATTTACCAATTGATTTTGGTCGTTTTTAATTTATATTTGGTCTATAACTCTTCCATTAATATATTTGCTTAAACAATAGTGTACATTAATTCCCACTTTTGACCAAGGTGGCTGTGTCTAAAAATAGGATTTGAAAGCCCCGATTCTGCTACAAGATGGTTGTGAATGAACAAAGGGCTACATCAACTAGAGATTAAAATAATAAAAATAAAAAATAGGAGGAGGAGGAGCCAAAAGTCAGAAAGTAATCTGAAAAAAGTTTGGTAGTTGGGGTTCTTTTGGCTTCAAATTTGCAACTTGCTATTTCATTTTATTTCTTCTTACTTTCGTGGTACTATATTAACTTGTTCTTCTTTCTTGTGAAGGGATTCATTCGTTTTTTGGATATTAGGAGGTCAAATAGTTTGGCTACCTCTTTATTTCACGTTGTTGACATGTAATTGATGAGGAAAGGACACATAATTAGGGAACCAAACAATTATTATCCTAGAAAGAAAAAAAAAAAAAACAGGAAGGAAACAAAAGTTTTCTAAATGAAAAAAAAATTCAGCAAATATTTGTGAAATTACCTTTCTAGACATGTAAGGGCTTGCAAAATGGAACATGTAGAGGTTGGGCATTAAATACATTTTTTTCCCTGAACAAATTGGACATTTTAGTGCTACTCAACCAACCAAAGTCACAAACAATAATCTCTCTTGGAAGACAATCCAAATTAATTACATCACAATGCTTGTTAGTCGCACACCATTTAGCAATAAAATGTGCCAAGAAATTGCCTTCCCTCAGGGTCCAACAAAATTCCAAAACGATTGATAATCAATAAACTTTTAAATACTATGTATTTCATCAGCTATTTTCCAATTTAGGTTCCACCAACCTTCTGTGACTTGTTTCCAAACCACGGGAGTCTCCTTCTACCACTAGCTTCAGGGTTGACAAGACACCAGCCATGTTGCAAGCCAGAAGGGCTGCAAGGGCTTCCCCTTTCTGTTATTCCTAAGATTAAGGCAACCCAAGACGAGGGATGAATTGAGTTTTCAAACTTTTTCGCTTTTAACCCCAAAAATCGTGTTTGCAAAGTAAAGGATAATTTAGCACAAATATTTAAGCAAGTATTGATGCGATAATAAATAAATACTAAATGTAAAGAGTATGGTCATAGAAGCAAACATTAGATTTTTAGGTAGTTCGGAAAACCTGCCTACATTCACCCCTCAAGCTTCTTTCCAAGCCTTGAGGTTTTCCACTATCTTCCAAATAGTGTACAATCTAGCTTCCGGGTGCTAGAGAATCTTACAAGTGTTTTTCGGCTCAACACTCACAATCCAAGTGACTTTTTTAGGTGCACCACTCACAACCTAACTAAGCTTGAAATATACCCTCTCTAAGCTTCTTCTTTAGTGAACAACCTCACTAAAGGAATCATTTATCTTGAATAGGAAGATACAAAAATTAAACCTTTTCAAAAAGTAGATAAAAAAATGGAAAGCTCTATCTCTTTTGATTCACACAATGACAAGGATGTGAAGATATAATTTGTGTAAATGATATGAGAAAATACGAAATAAAAAGGTTTGAGATCTTTCTTAAGCTATAGAAATGATATGTGGTCGTTCTCCTTTATTTTGAGACCTTAGATAAGCCACATATCAATATTAACCTTTTTAATTAGGAGTCGATCTGACAATTTTACCGTTGTACCGTCGACCACTTCAACTAGTGCTGCTCAACCTATAAAATTTGAAGTCAAATTTTTGTCCTACGTGCCTGGTCGACCGCTTCATAGACCGCTATAACCCTGTTCATATCCGCTATAATTAAAAAGCCTGTTTTTGACATTTTTGAAATTTCAATTTCAAAAACCAACTTTCGCAAAAGTATAACCAAGGCTTGAGAGTTTATATGGGGATAATTTGAAAACATTTAAAAACATTTTGATTTCCAAACAAGAGGTAAAATGGTTTATGCACGTTTTGAAATATATGCAAGTGTGTGATTTCCTTGTAAAAGTGAAAGTAAGAGTTATAAGGTTTTATCCTATGGTTTGAATCTTCACTTTTGAGCTCCTTGCATCTTCTTGATCTTCAATCTTCTTGTCTTTGGCTTTTTGATAAAAATGTCTTTGTCTTTGAAGATGTCCATTTTGTAACTTAATCCATTTATTGAAATCATTAAAATATTGATTGTGAACAAAACCAACAATTTCCTTGTGCCAGAAGCCCCTTGCTCGATAATCTTTCACCGCCATTTCAACAGACAACAACGTAACTCAGAATACATCTTTAGCGCCACATCAAAGTTAATCTTTAAGTGATCTGAATGGAGGAGGTCATCTAATGGCGCATCTCTTGTGAGCCCATGCCTCACAGTGCTCTTCATATATCTAGAAACAAACTTCTTCATGTCTTCAACATCAGGCACCAAATTTTCATGGACCACTTTATTTTTGGTAAACCAAAGGGTGTTCGTGAGCACAACAATATAGAGCATCATATCAAGCCATTTCTCTCTAACATGGTGCAAAAGATTACTAGGATTAAAAATAAATTTCATCCAGTTCACAAAGGGAACCTGGGTGAAGGCATCAGTATTCAATGCCGACGGTCCTTCTCGCCATAAAACTCTGTTGTATAGACAACCAAGGAAGAGGTGGCTCGTAGATTCCTCCCCAAGTTTACAAAGTGAACACACCATTTTCTCCTCCTGCATATTTGGGATAAATCTAAAAACCTTTGTCTGAAGGGCAAGGGCGTCTACAATCACCCTTAATAGTAGCAGTTTTAATCTATGTTGAATTTTCAGGGACCAAAACTTTTTCCAGCAGCATCTTCCAAAGGGTAGCCATGAGACCTCTTGATCTTGATTATAAGCAGTCTTAATTGAGAACTTCCCTTTGGGGTTCGGAACCCAAACTACTTTGTCCTCTTCATCCACATTATTGCTGGTAATATTGAGGATAGCTTTTGCTGAGTGCTCCTCAAACCATTGATGGATAGCATGGGAGTTCCATTGTCCAATATCTTGATCAAAGAGATCAGTGACACGGTTAACATTTCTTGGCAGCATAGTGCCCTGTTTGAGTTTAAGGAATGATCCTTCAATGCCTAGGAGCCATGGTTGGCTCCAGATGCGAATTCCACGACTGTTATTTACCTTCCAACTCAGATTATTGGTCACCAGGTCACGAGCTCTCTCCACCCTTTTCTAAATCCAGGAACTATCATTATAGTTCTGATACTATATTAAGCTTCACCCATTTAGATATTTCGCCTTCACTGAGTTGACCCAAAGGTAGTCTGGCTCATTTACAATCTATCATCCCAACTTGGCTACCATTGCTCTGTTTAGGTCATACATTCTTCTCAGGCCAAGTCATTCTCTTTCTTTTGGTAAACAAATATCAACCCATGCCATAGGGTGGAAATGTTGACTTCTATCCTTTGTAAATCCCCACCAAAAGTTCTTAAGAAGTATATCTATTGAATGACAAAGAGTTTTTGGGAGAAGGAAAATAGCCATACAGTATGACGGGAGTGCCACAACCACAGCTTGGATGAGAACCTTCCTCCCCGCTTGTGAGAGAGCTTTGGCCTTCCATCCTGAGATCTTTTGAATTACCTTCTTTTTCACTTCTGCAAAGGCTTGAGTCTTGGCTCACAGGATCCACATTGGTAGTCCCAAGTAGTTCTCCTTGCTAGATGTATTATTAAATCTGACTAACTCTCGATTTTTCTCTTTGATATCCACAGAGAGATTTGAACTAAATTGGATGAATGATTTCTTTAAATTGATGGTTTGCCCTGACCAAGAGGCAAATTTCTAGAGACAGTCATAAATGCTCTTAGCTTTTGCGGGATTTGCACGGTTGAAAATCATGAGATCATCTACAAACAGCAGATGCGATATATAGGGGCTGATCTCACAATACGGATGCCATGGATACAATTATCAGCTTCGGCCTTGGCGTTTAATTGGGACTGCCCTTCCGTGATGAGGATAAAGAGGAACAGTGATAACGGGTCACCTTGTTGAAGACCCCGACTCAATTTAAAAAATGCAAATGGACTTCCATTCAACAAGATGGAAAAGGTAGGTGAACAGATGCATTGAAAAACCAATTTTACCCACAAAAGAGAGAAACCAAAACACCGTATGATCTCCATGAGAAATCCCCAATCCACCTTATCATAAGTTTTTTCCATATCTATCTTTAGTGCCATGAGCTTCCCGTCTTCCTTGCTTTTGTTTAAGGGTGGGCATAATTTCATTCACAAGAATGATATTGTCTTGATTTCTCCTCCCTAGGACAAATGCAAATTGGGTAGAGGATATCAGCTTATGAATCACCTTTCTCAACCTGTTAGCAAGGAGTTATGATATTATCTTGTAGGCCATGTTACAGAGACTAATAGGTCAGTAGTGAGTGACCAAGTTTGGGTTCTCAATTTTAGGAATGAGCACCACATTTGTATGGTTCAGCTCTTTGAGAAGGAAACCAGATTGGAAAAATATGGTTATCAATCCTATGATGTGCCCATTAACACAATCTGCCAATACTTTTGGAAAAAAATCGCTGAGAAACCATCCAGCCCAGGGGCTTTTGCTGGACCAAGGTTTTGCACCACATCCCAAATTTCTTCACCATCAGGCACCGCACAAAGGCGATAGTTATCTTGATCCGTGATGACAAGAGGGATTAACCCCTCCAAGCCATCCGAAAAGTTGGTATGCTGGTAAGTAAAGAGGTTTCGAAAATTTTAAACAAAGAGGTTACCAATTTGCTCGCGATTCCGAAACCAGGTTTCATCTGGAGATTTAAGAGCATCTATGCAATTCCGCCGATGACAGAAAATTGTAGAGATGCGAAAGAATTTTGTGTTGAGATCAGAGGTAGTGAACCAAGAGACTCAAGATTTATTCTTCCATAGCATTTCCCTCCGTTTAAGCTCTTTTTCACACAATGATAAGGATGTGAAAGTGTAATTTGTGTAAATGATATGAAAAATACGAAATAAAAAGGTTTGAGATCTTTCTTAAGCTATAGAAATGATATGTGGCTTCATTTTCTTCAATATTCGTTCTGGAACTAATAATTTTTTATTTTTGAGACCTTAGATATGGGAGCAAATTTTTAGCTACTTAAATTGGGTTATTTTTATTTATATTTTGGTTTATAAATTATTATTTGCTTCATTTTCTTCAATATTAAGGTATTTAATTTTTAAACTAATTAATTTGGACTATTTTTCATTTATATTTTGGTCTACAATTCTTCCATTAATTTGTTTGCTTCATTTTCTTCAACATTAATGTATATAATTTTCAATCTAATTAATTTTGACTATTTTTCAAGTATATTTTGATCTATGACTCTCCCATTAATCTATTTGCTTCACTTTCTTCAATATTAAGGTATCTAATTTTTAAACTAATTAATTTGAACTGTTTTCCATTTATATTTTGGTAATAACTCTATCATTATACTCTTTGCTTCATTTTCTTAATTTTTAGGTATCTAATTTTTAAACTAATGAATTTTGGACATTTGGTCAATAACTGTACCATTAATCTCTTTGCTTCATTTTCTTCAATATTAAAGTATCTAATTTTTAAAGTATTTAATTTTAGTTATTTTTACTTCATATTTTGGTCTATAACTCTTCAAAAATCTTTTTGCTTCATTCTCTTCATCATTGAGGTATCTAATTATTAATCAAATTAATTTGGTCAATTTTTAATTAAAAAGGTGTTTATTACTCCTCCGTTAATAATCTATTTGCTTAATTTTCTTCAATATTAACATATCTAATTTTTAAACTACTTAATTTGGACAATTTTTCATTTATATTTTTGTTTGTCACTCATGCGATAATCTATTTGCTTCATTTTCTTCAATATTAAGGTATTTAACTTTTTAAACTAATTAATTACCAATTGATTTTGGTCGTTTTTAATTTATATTTTGGTCTATAACTCTTCCATTAATATATTTGCTTAAACAATAGTGTACATTAATTCCCACTTTTGACCAAGGTGGCTGTGTCTAAAAATAGGATTTGAAAGCCCCGATTCTGCTACAAGATGGTTGTGAATGAACAAAGGGCTACATCAACTAGAGATTAAAATAATAAAAATAAAAAATAGGAGGAGGAGGAGCCAAAAGTCAGAAAGTAATCTGAAAAAAGTTTGGTAGTTGGGGTTCTTTTGGCTTCAAATTTGCAACTTGCTATTTCATTTTATTTCTTCTTACTTTCGTGGTACTATATTAACTTGTTCTTCTTTCTTGTGAAGGGATTCATTCGTTTTTTGGATATTAGGAGGTCAAATAGTTTGGCTACCTCTTTATTTCACGTTGTTGACATGTAATTGATGAGGAAAGGACACATAATTAGGGAACCAAACAATTATTATCCTAGAAAGAAAAAAAAAACAAGGAAGGAAACAAAAGTTTTCTAAATGAAAAAAAAATTCAGCAAATATTTGTGAAATTACCTTTCTAGACATGTAAGGGCTTGCAAAATGGAACATGTAGAGGTTGGGCATTAAATACATTTTTTTCCCTGAACAAATTGGACATTTTAGTGCTACTCAACCAACCAAAGTCACAAACAATAATCTCTCTTGGAAGACAATCCAAATTAATTACATCACAATGCTTGTTAGTCGCACACCATTTAGCAATAAAATGTGCCAAGAAATTGCCTTCCCTCAGGGTCCAACAAAACTTCCAAAACGATTGATAATCAATAAACTTTTAAATACTATGTATTTCATCAGCTATTTTCCAATTAGGTTCCACCAACCTTTCTGTGACTTGTTTCCAAACCACTAGGGAGTCTCCTTCTACCACTAGCTTCAGGGTTGACAAGACACCAGCCATGTTGCAAGCCAGAAGGGCTGCAAGGGCTTCCCCTTTCTGTTATTCCTAAGATTAAGGCAACCCAAGACGAGGGATGAATTGAGTTTTCAAACTTTTTCGGTTTTAACCCCAAAATCGTGTTTGCAAAGTAAAGGATAAATTAGCACAAATATTTAAGCAAGTATTGATGCGATAAGTAAATAAATACTAAATGTAAAGAGTATGGTCATAGAAGCAAACATTAGATTTTTAGGTAGTTCGGAAAACCTGCCTACATTCACCCCTCAAGCTTCTTTCCAAACCTTGAGATTTTCCCACTATCTTCAAATAGTGTACAATTAGCTTCCGGGTGCTAGAGAATCTTATAAGTGATTTTTTCGAGCTCAACACTCACAATCCAAGTGACTTTTTTAGGTGCACCACTCACAACCTAACTAAGCTTGAAATATACCCTCTCTAAGCTTCTTCTTTAGTGAACAACCTAACTAAAGGAATCATTTATCTTGAATAGGAAGATACAAAAATTAAACCTTTTCAAAAAGTAGATAAAAAAATGGAAAGCTCTATCTCTTTTGATTCACACAATGACAAGGATGTGAAGATATAATTTGTGTAAATGATATGAAAAATACGAAATAAAAAGGTTTGAGATCTTTCTTAAGCTATAGAAATGATATGTGGTCGTTCTCCTTTATTTTGAGACCTTAGATAAGCCACATATCAATATTAACCTTTTTAGCCGTTAGGAGTCGATCTGACAATTTTACCGTTGTACCAGTCGACCACTTCAACTAGTGGCTGCCCAACATATAAAATTTGAATGCTGTCAAATTTTTGTCCTACGTGCCTGGTCGACCGCTTCATAGACCGCTATAACCCTGTTCATCATCCGCTATAATTAAAAAGCCTGTTTTTGACATTTTTAAAATTTCAATTTCAAAAACCAACTTCGCAAAAGTATAACCAAGGCTTGAGAGTTTATATGGGGATAATTTAAAAACATTTAAAAACATTTTGATCTTCCAAACAAGAGGTAAAATGGTTTATGCACGTTTTGAAATATATGCAAGTGTGTGATTCAAATCCTTGTCAAAAGTAAAACTAAGAGTTATAAGGTTTTATCCTATGGTTTGAATCTTCACTTTTGAGCTCCTTGCATCTTCTTGATCTTCAATCTTCTTATCTTTGGCTCTTTGATAAAAATGTCTTTGTCTTTGAAGATGTCCATTTTGTAACTTAATCCATTTATTGAAATCATTAAAATATTGATTGTGAACAAAAGTCAACAATTTTCCTTGTGCCAGAAGCCCCTTGCTTCGATAATCTTGTCACCGCCATTTCAACAGACAACAACGTAACTCAGAATACCATCCTTTAGCGCCACATCAAAGTTAATCTTTAAGTGATCTGAATGGAGGAGGTCATCTAATGGCGCATCTCTTGTGAGCCCATGCCTCACAGTGCTCTTCATATATCTAGAAACAAACTTCTTCATGTCTTCAACATCAGGCACCAAATTTTCATGGACCACTTTATTTTTGGTAAACCAAAGGGTGTTCGTGAGCACAACAATATAGAGCATCATATCAAGCCATTTCTCTCTAACATGGTGCAAAAGATTACTAGGATTAAAAATAAATTTCATCCAGTTCACAAAGGGAACCTGGGTGAAGGCATCAGTATTCAATGCCGACGGTCCTTCTCGCCATAAAACTCTGTTGTATAGACAACCAAGGAAGAGGTGGCTCGTAGATTCCTCCCCAAGTTTACAAAGTGAACACACCATTTTCTCCTCCTGCATATTTGGGATAAATCTAAAAACCTTTGTCTGAAGGGCAAGGGCGTCTACAATCACCCTTAATAGTAGCAGTTTTAATCTATGTTGAATTTTCAGGGACCAAAACTTTTTCCAGCAGCATCTTCCAAAGGGTAGCCATGAGTAAATCTAACCTCTTGATCTTGATTATAAGCAGTCTTAATTGAGAACTTCCCTTTGGGGTTCGGAACCCAAACTACTTTGTCCTCTTCATCCACATTATTGCTGGTAATATTGAGGATAGCTTTTGCTGAGTGCTCCTCAAACCATTGATGGATAGCATGGGAGTTCCATTGTCCAATATCTTGATCAAAGAGATCAGTGACACGGTTAACATTTCTTGGCAGCATAGTGCCCTGTTTGAGTTTAAGGAATGATCCTTCAATGCCTAGGAGCCATGGTTGGCTCCAGATGCGAATTCCACGACTGTTATTTACCTTCCAACTCAGATTATTGGTCACCAGGTCACGAGCTCTCTCCACCCTTTTCTAAATCCAGGAACTATCATTATAGTTCTGATACTATATTAAGCTTCACCCATTTAGATATTTCGCCTTCACTGAGTTGACCCAAAGGTAGTCTGGCTCATTTACAATCTATCATCCCAACTTGGCTACCATTGCTCTGTTTAGGTCATACATTCTTCTCAGGCCAAGTCATTCTCTTTCTTTTGGTAAACAAATATCAACCCATGCCATAGGGTGGAAATGTTGACTTCTATCCTTTGTAAATCCCCACCAAAAGTTCTTAAGAAGTATATCTATTGAATGACAAAGAGTTTTTGGGAGAAGGAAAATAGCCATACAGTATGACGGGAGTGCCACAACCACAGCTTGGATGAGAACCTTCCTCCCCGCTTGTGAGAGAGCTTTGGCCTTCCATCCTGAGATCTTTTGAATTACCTTCTTTTTCACTTCTGCAAAGGCTTGAGTCTTGGCTCACAGGATCCACATTGGTAGTCCCAAGTAGTTCTCCTTGCTAGATGTATTATTAAATCTGACTAACTCTCGATTTTTCTCTTTGATATCCACAGAGAGATTTGAACTAAATTGGATGAATGATTTCTTTAAATTGATGGTTTGCCCTGACCAAGAGGCAAATTTCTAGAGACAGTCATAAATGCTCTTAGCTTTTGCGGGATTTGCACGGTTGAAAATCATGAGATCATCTACAAACAGCAGATGCGATATATAGGGGCTGATCTCACAATACGGATGCCATGGATACAATTATCAGCTTCGGCCTTGGCGTTTAATTGGGACTGCCCTTCCGTGATGAGGATAAAGAGGAACAGTGATAACGGGTCACCTTGTTGAAGACCCCGACTCAATTTAAAAAATGCAAATGGACTTCCATTCAACAAGATGGAAAAGGTAGGTGAACAGATGCATTGAAAAACCAATTTTACCCACAAAAGAGAGAAACCAAAACACCGTATGATCTCCATGAGAAATCCCCAATCCACCTTATCATAAGTTTTTTCCATATCTATCTTTAGTGCCATGAGCTTCCCGTCTTCCTTGCTTTTGTTTAAGGGTGGGCATAATTTCATTCACAAGAATGATATTGTCTTGATTTCTCCTCCCTAGGACAAATGCAAATTGGGTAGAGGATATCAGCTTATGAATCACCTTTCTCAACCTGTTAGCAAGGAGTTATGATATTATCTTGTAGGCCATGTTACAGAGACTAATAGGTCAGTAGTGAGTGACCAAGTTTGGGTTCTCAATTTTAGGAATGAGCACCACATTTGTATGGTTCAGCTCTTTGAGAAGGAAACCAGATTGGAAAAATATGGTTATCAATCCTATGATGTGCCCATTAACACAATCTGCCAATACTTTTGGAAAAAAATCGCTGAGAAACCATCCAGCCCAGGGGCTTTTGCTGGACCAAGGTTTTGCACCACATCCCAAATTTCTTCACCATCAGGCACCGCACAAAGGCGATAGTTATCTTGATCCGTGATGACAAGAGGGATTAACCCCTCCAAGCCATCCGAAAAGTTGGTATGCTGGTAAGTAAAGAGGTTTCGAAAATTTTAAACAAAGAGGTTACCAATTTGCTCGCGATTCCGAAACCAGGTTTCATCTGGAGATTTAAGAGCATCTATGCAATTCCGCCGATGACAGAAAATTGTAGAGATGCGAAAGAATTTTGTGTTGAGATCAGAGGTAGTGAACCAAGAGACTCAAGATTTATTCTTCCATAGCATTTCCCTCCGTTTAAGCTCTTTTTGAAGCCAGCCTTTGATGTCTCTCTCTCTCCACCCTATTTGATCCCCTTTCGGGTTGCATTGCAAAGCATCCAATTTCAAGCAGAGCTGCTTAATTTTAAACTGGATGAAACCAAAGAGTTCTTTGTTTCGATTATGAAGAGCTTCTCTAGTCGCCTTGAGTCTTTTGCAAAACACAAAAGCTGGAGAGCCACCACTTCTGACCAACCAGGTGTTTCTATGACTCCTGCACACGTAGCATCTCTTGTCCAAAACTATTCAAAGTGGAAGGGTTTTAGTCCTAAACTCTATTAACCCACCATGTCAAGCAATAGCATGTTGTGGTCCAAAGCAACTCAGGGGAGGTGTTGGATGGTGGCCCTTGGAAAGAGCACTCTCCAATCTCCATTTGCAACTCCTCAATCGAGCCTCTAAAAGATGGCTTCTCTACCATATCAACCATTCGACCAAGTAAACGACTCACTGACATACCCAACATCCACTAAACCAGCATTCATCATAAAGGAAAGGAACCCATTTGATGAAGAACCTTTAAATGGTCAACATCCCATCTTATCGGATTGAGAAATCAGAGCATTGAAATCACCTAGGTAGAGCCAAGGTCCAGTGAAAGAATTCCCTATTGCTTCTAGCTCATACTAGAAATTGAAATCACCTTGGTTGATTACAAGGGTTTGAAAACAAAGGATATTCATAATGTGGTTGCTAACGAAAGAAATATCTAACTCTACACCTTGCTTCCAAGCAAGGGCCAAACTACCAAGTTTGCCATTCGACGAGCATTCAAAAAAATTGTCAAAACCTACTCTTTGAAGATTCTGCTAGTCTCCAACAATCATGGTTTCCGCCAAGAAAAAAATATCAAGGTTGTGTTGGCGAATCACATCCCCGAGAGCCCGAACTGTCGCGGCTCTAGCGAATCCACAACAGTTTCAATACAAGGCTCTCATGGTGGTGGGGGGGCAAGTGCATGCTTGCCGCCCCATGCTTCTCTTCCAAGATGCTGTCATCTTCTCCTAACCAAACCTACTTTGTGCTACTAACCTCCTCCCGGATGAAGTTCGAGTCTTTGCTTTCGCTTTTCTACCAAGGCTTATTTTTGTCTTGTGCGATGGCATCGTCCCTGCTAGAGTGGCTCATTGATACAACTTTTTGAGGGCCTACATGGCAGATCATCTTCATCCAGAGCTCTCTTAGTATGGCTTAGAGAGCTCACTGGGCTATTCTTCATAGATTCTCCAATATCCCTCTTGATTATTTTCGACCTTCTACGTGAGCCTCCTCCCTTTTCAAAAACCGAAATGGGCTTAAAGGGTAGAGTGTTAAGTCCAATTGGGTGCAAATCTATGAGCTCTTTGATTACCATCGATGGTTCAATTTATTAGCCCACTAACTCAGCCCAGTTTATATGAAAGATAGATTCTTCACGAGGTTTCACTCCTTTAGGATTCGGTGTGGCATTGATGGTTTCAATTCTAGACGTACCAGATGTATTAAGGTGCTCACGCAGAGAGTCACATGCTACCAGTATCGGCTTCCTCCACAATTCAGAAGGATCATACTGCCACTTAATCTTCTGCTTGCAGGTGGGGAATCATTTTGGCTATCTGACAGTACTCCATCAGCTATTGGCTTGCGTGAGTCACTAGCGATATTGGGAAGCCCGAGGCAAGAGACACGTCCTAGGGCTAAGGTCATCCGCGTCTGTCTCACCACTAGGCCAAGAATCTCAATTATTGGTGACTGGTTTCTTCCTCCCTCCTCCGCAGATCTTGTACGCTTTGGTTAGCAAGGGTCGGAGTTTTGCTATCCCCAAGGGAGGTATACCCCTTGTCAGAATCAGTTTGGATCAACAATAGCCTTCTCCTTTCCTTAGAATTCTCACTACCACCCAGTTTTCCAGCTCCTCCATCAGCCTTCATCTAGGGACTGTATTTCGGTTTCCCATCTTCTTCCTTAAAACCTCCTTCATAGGCAGATTAGATGCGGCCATGTCTACCACAGCCATACAGAATCCTGAGAGGCGTTCGTATTTGAATGATTTCGACTAGTTCCATACTATCTCTTAGCATCAAGTAGCCGATTGGCAGACTTGGAAGAGTCAAACAAAACCTTTACACGTCTGAAAGGAGATATCGGGATCGATGTCCTTCCCCCCAATCCACCTCCAAGACCTCAGCTATGGTTTCTCTTATATTCTTTGCGGATATCTCAGTGGATCTATCCATGGGTAATCCATAGATTTGGACCCATAAAAGGATATTTACAAGATCGATTTCCTTCCAACCCACCCAAGGTGGCCATGGCTTCTGTTACCCTTAAAACTCCAAGGTTGGGAGGATACACTTTTTCACGAGCCATGACATTGTGAAACTCAAAAGGAAAGGTGTTATGGGCTAACTAGTTCACCAGCACTTTACCAGCAAAAAAGCCCAATGATGCCTAGGCTATGCCTCGGACAGACAAGAGAAAGATCTCGTGTTAAGAGATGCATTTACCTACTAGAACAATAGAGGTAGTCTCATGGGCACCCTTCTTGTCCAGCCAAACATTCGGGAGGGTATCATGCCAAAATGCCTCTGTTTTTTGATGGTTTGATCCATCGCATGGCCTAAGTCGGCCATTACAAGAACCCAGCAGCGGCAAGAACTCAACTATAGGTCCAAAGAAGGAATTTGTAAGAGTAGAGATATTAGTGTGAAAAACAAGACCTGAGATGGCAATATAAATAAGGGGACAAAGAGAAACAGCAGCCTAAACTGAGCCGACACTGGCTGAAATACAGGGCCGCGGCGCTGGAGTGGCAATTGTTCTCTCTAGGGGGTGCCTGGGGTTGAGAAATCATTGAAACTCGTCCCTATGCAAGGATGGTGCAAAAAGCTGAAAAGTCGCTCTAGTTGTACGGATGACATTTCTCTCAACTCGTCCCTTTCTTCCACCTACTAGTTCGCTTTTTTAAACACATACTGTAACCAGATCAGAATAGTCATTCTAAAGAGTTAGAAATGTTAAATAATACATTGTGCTGTATTTGGTGGTGTAAATTGTATTTTTTTTCGTAGTTAGTTAGTGAGACGCGTGATTGGTACAGATGTCACTAGAATAGGATCCCTCTTTCCTTTATGTTATTTTTTGCAACAGCATATAGGCGTGTACAACTTTTACACTAATAGCAATCATTTTTCATAGAGAGAGAATACAAGTCATTCTCCAAATTCTCTACGCTTCTGTTTCGTTGTAGCCTTTTGTCAATCTCTCTTCTACTGCTACGTAGATTTCTTCATGGTATCAGAGCACTAAGTGCTTCCCGTCATGGCTGCCTCTGGTAAAAAAATCCCCCAACGTTATGGATGATCCATCAAGCCTGTATTTCCTTCATCATGGTGACAACACAGGTTTGCAGCTTGTGTCTTTAATCTTGAACGAAGATAATTATTCTACCTGGTCTCGATCTATGACTATGGCATTAAGTGTGAAAAACAAAGAAGGTTTCATTGATGGGAGCTTACCCGAGCCTCCATCTACAAATACGAAATTTTCTGCTTGGAGGCGTTGCAACATGGTTGTTTCAGCCTGGATTGTGTTAATTCCTGGATTGTTAAAATGCCCAAAGTGCATTCATGTCATTTACATGAAAGCCAAGGAAATTTGATGATTTAAAGGAGAGGTTTAGTCAGAGCAATGGTCCTCGGATCTATCAGCTCCAGAAGACCATCAACTCTTTATCTCAGAACCATGGTTCTGTAATATCCTATTTTACATGTTTGAAGGGGCTTTGGGAAGAACTAGCCAACTTCAGACCTCGCCAGGACACTACTTATCAATCTGAAGAACAGGTCATGCAATTCCTTATTGGATTGGATGATGCCTATTCTCACACGCATGGACAAATCCTTCTCATGGACCCCTTACCGTCTGTCAACAAGGTGTTTGCTCTTGTTCTTCAAGTGGAACGGCAGAGGGAGGTTGCTGCCCAATCCCAAGGATCCGAATCTGTTGCCTTCATTAGCAAATCACCTTCCCCTGCATTTGCTTCTGTGAATTCCTTTTCTGCTTCGGACTCTTCAGCATTTGCTGCCAAGGCTGGTTATCAGACGCATTCTCGCTCCTCTGGGCAAACTTCTAAGAAAGAAAAGCCCACTTGTAGCTATTGTGGCAAATTGGGCCACACACAGGACAAATGTTATCGACTTCATGGTTTTCCACTAGGTTTTGTCTTCACAAAGAGCAAGGGTTGCCTTCCTACTGCTAATCAGGCCAACAGTGCTTCCTCTCAACTGTCGCAAGATCTCTTTCAACTTACCATCACTCCAGAACACTGTCACCAGATCCTCTCTATGCTCAAGCCCCAACTACAGGCGTATACCTCCACTACCATACGTTTGGCCAAACCTCAATCCTCCGTCAATCAGGTGAGTGGTTTCCATTTAGATGCAAATGCATCTGCTCTCCCATCCACTTCAGCCTTCTCAAGTAATGCTGTCAGTCACTTGAACTCCATAAACTCTACACCTCCCATGACCTCTTGGATTATAGACACGGGAGCTACCGATCACATGGTATGCTCCCTGTCTCTCTTATCCACCATCACTACCACAGTCAATGCTAACGTGAAGCTTCCCACCGGTGACCATATCCCTGTCTCACACATTGGAACTGTTGTGATTTCCAACACCTTGACTCTACATAACGTTCTCTGCGTTCCATATTTTTCTTTTAATCTCATATCTGCCAGTAAGCTTGTTTCCTCACATAATTGCTGCTTAATCTTTCTTTCTTCCTTTTGTTTCATCCAGGACCTGTCTACTTGGAAGATGATTGGAGTGGGGACGCTTGAAGGTGGCATGTATCATCTCCGACAAGCCATTGACAGCAAGCCCATTCTAGCTTCCACTTGGATTTATCTCTTGGTGATGGAATTGGTTGGGGACCGATGAACTTTCCTCCTTTTTCACCTTGATTGACACAATTCTCTACTGAAATGCATTCATACTGACAATGGAATTGAATTTCACATGCCTCAACTCTATGCTGACGGTGGCATCATTCACCATAAAAGCTATGTCGAAACGCCACAACAGAACGGGGTTGTGGAATGGAAGCACCAGCACATTCTTAATGTTGCTCGGGCTCTCCGTTTCCAAGCCAACCTTCCCTTACATTTTTGGGGGGACTGTGTCTTAATCGCAGTATACCTTATCAACCGTATCCCCTCTCCTCATCTCTTCAACCAATCACCTTATGAAATCTTATTTTCCTCTCCACCTTCCTATAGCCACCTTCGTGTGTTTGGGTGCCTCTATTACGCCTCCACCCTCCATCGTCACAGATCCAAATTTGACCCCCCCCCACGCCAATGCCAATGCCTTGGCTTGGCTACCCCACTGGTATGAAAGCCTACAAATTATTTGACCTCCAACGCCGTACCATTTGCTATTCTCGTGATGTAATTTTTCACGAGTCCATTTTCCTTTACCAGTCACTTCCTTTACCTCACTCTCCCACCACTTCTTCTGATCGCATTTTTCTTCCCCTTCCCCTCCCCTCTGATATTTCCCCACCTTCTCCCTGGCCATCTGCCACCTCACCTTCTCTCTTTTCCTCCTTTACCCTCTCTCCCTCTCCTTCCTCCCCGTCGCTCATCTCGCATTTCTCGCCCTCCCTCTTACCTTCGCCACTATCAATGCTCATTGGCCTCCGGGATGACAGCCGCCACCTTTACTCCTGTTCCCCGCCAATCTCCCCTCCAACACTCAGGTCCGGATGCTTCATCAGGTACTCCTCACCCCTGATCCTCTTTTCTTTATTATTCTAAACTTAACCCACTTCATCGTGCCTTTTCTCTTTCTATTTCTTCCACTACTGACCCCTCCACCTTTGCTGAGGCCTCTTTATGTCCTGAGTGGTGTGCTGCCATGGATGCCGAGTACCAAGCCTTGGTCCACAACCACACCTGGACTGTGACTTCTCTCCCTACAGGCAAAACTCCTATCGCTTGCAAATGGATTTTTAAATGCAAATTCCGCACCGATGGCACTGAGGAATGCAAGAAGGTGCGCCTCATCGCGAAGGGTTACACCCAACTCCCTGGCTTGGACTACCAGGAGAATTTTTCTCCTGTCGCCAAGCTTGTCACAGTCAAAACACTCTTACCTGTTGCTGCTATTCAGAACTGGCACTTATATCAGCTTGATGTCAACAATGCCTTTTTACACGGTGAGCTTCGCGAAGAGGTTTACATGGCCTTCCTTCCTAGTTATGAGCAGCAGGGGGAGAATGGTCAACCTTTGGTTTGTTGTCTAAACAAATCCATCTACGGCTTGAAACAAGCCTCAAGACAGTGGTTTGAAAAATTGTCCAACTTCATGACCTTCCATGGATTTGTCCAATCGCAAGCAAACTACTCCTTGTTCACCAAGAAAAATGGTTGCTCCTACACAACCATTCTTGTTTAGGTGGACGATATCATCCTTGCTGGAAAATGACTTATATTCGACATATTCGACAAGCAACAAGCTTGATGACAAATTCAAGCTAAAGGACCTTGGTGTCCTCAAATTCTTTCTTGGCTTAGAAGTGGCCAGAACTTCCAAAGGCATCTCCATTTGCCAACGAAAATATGCATTAGAGGTCCTAGAAGATGCAGGGTACCTTGGTGCTCGACCTGCACGATGCCCCATGGTACAAAATTTGAAATTGAGTCTCCTGGAAGGGGAGTTGATTGCTGACCTTACAACTTACAGGCAGCTTGTAGGCAGACTTCTCTATTTGACCATAACTAGACCGGATTTGTCCTATTCTCTGCAGGTGCTAAGTCAGTTCCTTGACTCTCCTAGACAGCCACATCTAAATGCTGTTTACCATGTGCTGCGGTACCTCAAGGGAACTTCAGGCCAGGGCCTATTTTTCTCCACCTCCTCTGACCTGCACCTTAAAGCCTTCTGTGATGCTGACTGGGCAGCATGCGTAGACACTAGGGCTCTGTTACAGGGTTTTGTGTTTTCCTTGGCGATTCACTCATCTCTTGGAAGTCGAAAACGCAACAAACTGTCTCCGATCCTCTGCAGAAGCAGAGTATCGCTCCATGGCTTCCACATGTTGTGAGATAAGCTGGTTGATCACTCTGCTTGCTGACCTTAATGTTCTTCATAGCAAACCAGCTCTCATGTTCTGTGATAACCAGGCAGCGTTGCACATTGCTGCCAACCCAGTTTATCATGAACGCACGAAACATATAGAAATAGATTGCCACATTGTGCGTGAGAAAGTGCAGTCAGGACAGATCCGAACGTTGCATGTCTCCACCAATTCCCAGCTGGCTGATATATTGACAAAGGGTCTCGGCGCTGCTAAGTTTCATGACCTTCTTCGCAAGATGGGTGTCCAAAACTTGTACATTCCATCTTGAGGGGGAGTATTAAATAATACATTGTGCTGTATTTGGTGGTGTAAATTGTATTTGTTTTCGAAGTTAGTTAGTGAGACGCGTGATTGGTACAGATGTCACTAGAATAGGATCCCTGTTTCCTTTCTGTTATTTTTTGCAACAACATATAGGCCTGTACAGCTTTTACACTAATAGCAATCATTTTTCATAGAGAGAGAATACAAGTCATTCTCCAAATTCTCTGCGCTTCTCTTTCGTTGTAGCCTCTTCGTCAATCTCTCTTCTGCTGCTACGCAGATTTCTTCAAGAAACGCCAAGTAGTAGTCTTGGATTGAAAGACTCCTATGATGAAAGTGTGGAATGACATGCTCCAATTGAAAACGACGAGCGTTGTTATTCTGATGAAAAAACTTTTTTAAATAACCCTGCATAGATTGGGTCGAATGATGAGGCCGCAAACTAGTGACAATGTGCGGCTCAATGGAGCTAATAAGCCAAGACATATTCCTAGCATCAAGAACAGCCAATGAAACAAGGCCAGCATGACCAGAAGGTTTAGCATCTTTAGATTTTTCAGAAGTGGAAGCGGGTGTTGTAGTTGAGCCAACAATATGGCTCCAGAGATCTTTTCCTTTGAGGAAAAGTTCAAATTGAAAAGCCCAAGTAGAGTAATTCTTACCGTAAATTTGAGGCAAACCCAAGTCGAGTCCATCGTAAAAGAATGCGGAACATAAATGGAACGAGCACATATAAGTGAAAATTTGAAGCCCAAAGACAGCCGACCAAAGAGTTCAAAAGAAAGAACCAATCAAACATTCAAGCCCATTGAAAGAGAGTAACTTATAGAATGATCAGCATCGAAGCCCACTGTGTCAGGCAAATCCAAAACCCAATTTAACTTCCCAAATCAAATGCGACGCCCACGAGAAAAAAACTTCTCAAACCAAAGCCAAAATACTGAGAGATGCTATCACTCCCCAGCCACAAAATAAACCACAATCAAGGTCGACAACCACCACATACAATGCTGACAATCACCTTAACCACCACCGAAAGTCATCAACAGCTGTGACAACCACCACAGAAGGATAGAAGTGACAACCCAGTCACAACACCACCAAGATCAGAGTCACCCATCGTACCAACAGAAAAGTGCGGAACATAAAAAGGTGGAACGAGCACATGAGTAAAGTGAAATGATAAGATTGAATTGCAAATGCCATAGAGACTGTTCATTATATAGGCGTATTCAAGTAACACGATACAAGGAAAGAAATAAGTGGCCGCATGAGAAAAGGCCTATACAAGGAAAGCTACCAGCTGTAATCTAATATGCTAGCTTTACAAAAGAATAATATAGAATGAATAGAAGAAATAAGGAAATATCATAGATGTGGAGCTGATTTGTGAGCTGGAAATTAGAAGACCAAATTGCAAATATGGAGCTAATTTGTGAGTTAGAAATCTGGATATTTAATGACATATATGGATAGTAAGACTGTGCATTGACAATGATGCTCAGATGAATTCTAAACTTCTGGAAGTGCTGGCCGAGTTGGGCAGAATGAAGCAAAAGGTAGAAAAACCCCCCCTCGTTTTAGAGAATAGGATGCGTTAGGTCGAATTGCTTTTGACCCGAGAAGTTTTGGAAGCCAAGTTGCCAACCAAATTCTGTATGCCAGTTATCAATAAATATACGAGTACAGGAGATCCGCTGGAGCATTTGGAGGGATACTGCTCATAGATGGATTTGGTCGATATGTAAAATGCCATAAAATGCAAGGCGTTTTCTACTACTTTGGCAAGATCAACCCACGTCTGGTTCAGGAAACTTAAACTAGACTCTATATCCAGTTTCAAAGAGCATAGTCGCACCTTCTTGAGCAATTTCATAGTAAGCAAGCAACGAAAAAAGTTGACGATTCATCTCAATAAGAGAGATCATAAAAAGTTCTGTCCTTTTCATGGTGACCACGTCCACAACACAAATGATTGTGTTCGCCTGAAAGAGCAGATAGAATCCTTAATTCGGCAAGGACGCCTACGGAGGTTCATAGCCATGCAAGCCAAGAGGTCTCCTGCTCCCGAATTTTGCAGTGCATCAGTCAAAAAGAGGAAGGAGACGTTTCCCATCAATGCCTCAATGGCGGAAAAGATAAAAAGGTCAAGGTAGAGGGAGACTATCTGAAGTTGCAATTCAAACCACTCAATGCCCCTGTGAGGAAAATACTTCTGGAGATATGGAATGATTCGAACGTCCAGTGGCCCTCGAGGATGAGGTCTCACCTCAACAAGAGAAATAATAACAAGTTTTGTTATTTTCATGGTGACCACAACCACTGATGCGAACCTCGTCAAGAATAACGAGAACCAACAACAATAGGGAACCAAATCGTTCTAGGATAGATTCGAATGGAAACCTCAACCCGTAGTTTATGAAAATAAGAACCTCGGCATAAGAAACGCCACAAACAGTGGTGGAACACCGTTTGAAGTCGAGATGAACACCACGGAAAATCCCAATAAGTTCAAGTAGTTCTTCAAAAAACCGTCAAGAATAATGAGACCCAACAACAATAAGGAACACAAGATCGTTCTAGGATAGATTCGAAAGGAAACCTTGACCCGTTGTTTATGACAAATCCAAGAAACCTCCGTGATAAGGAAGCGCCACAAAAACGGTTGAGTTAATGGATACTCCGTTATGAGATAGGGATTCGAATGGAAACCTCGACCCGTTGTTTATGAACCTCGGTATAAGGAAGGCCACAAATGGAACTCCGTTTGATAGTCGAGATGAACGCCATGGAAAATCCCGATAAGTTCGAGTAGTTCTTCAAAGAACCAAAGAGAATCACAAGACCTCTCAAATAATATTAATCTCAAAGTTTTGTTCTCTACGCCCAAAAGGCCCTATAAATATATTGGAACACCCTCCAAGAATAGGAAACTAACTCAAATTTGAAAGAAATTAAATGCTCTTAAAAGTCTTCCAAGAATAGGAAAAAAATTTAAAAAAGCTCTTAAAAGTCTCAAATGCTCCTGAAAATCCAAAAGTTTTTGAAAGAAGATAAACATTTAAAAAATCTTCGGCTAAGAATAAGGAGAAGCCAGCATTTGAAAAGAAATTCAAATGCTCCTGAAAATCCAGACTTCGCCAGATACGTCCCGCCTTTGTTCTAGCGACATGTAAACGCCCGAAGTGCCAAGTATGTAGACGAGGTGTAAGTACTTGTGCAGACGCCCGATGTGCAAGTACTTCGGCCGAGGTGCAGGTTACCCGGGATAGTTACCCGAGGTGCAACTGATGACATGAAACTATGCCTTAATTGTTATTGGTACCCATCTCGGTCTTGGTAGTATCATCCCTTCTCTCTCGGATTAGTCCATTGAGCGCTTCCTTAAAACGTTTGGCTTTAAGTCTTGTAATTAGGCAACTAGGAAGTGACAAAGGACATCGGTTTCTGCATCGATCTCCCCCTCTTGGGCAAGGAGTTTTCCCAATCGTCACCTCATCATAAAGGAGACATCATAGTAAATTAAAGTGCACTTTTACATTGTAACCACCAGGTGAAATCGAGCTTGATAACGCTTATCATGACGATGCCCTCGAGGACTTGAAAAGACCATTTACTTTGTCTTGGTTTGAGCAAATTTCGAGAACGCTCTTAGTTGCAGGAATCTCTGCTTTTCCCTCTATCAGCCCAAACCCAAATCTCCGGGCTCTCCAAAAACCAGCTTGTGACGTTTCTTGTTGGCTTGTTTTGCATACTGCTCCGTTTGTCGCTCAATGTTGAGTCGTGCTTTTTCATGAATCTGCTTCACAAAGTCAGCTTCCTTTTTGCCATCTAAATTAACATGCTCAGTCACAGGCAAAGGGGATAAATCCAATGCAGTTAAAGGATTAAACCCATACACAATTTCAAATGGCAAAAATTTAGTAGCAGAATGAACAGCTCTATTATAAGAAAACTCAACATGTGATAAACTCTCTTCCCATGTTTTGATATTCTTTCTAATTATCACCCTCAACAAAGTAGACAAAGTCCTATTGACTACCTCAGTCTGACCATCAGTTTGTGGATGAAAAGTAGTGGAAAATAATAGCTTAGTACCTAGCTTACACTACAAAGTCTTCCAAAAATAGCTTAAGAATTTAGCATCTCTATCCGAAACAATTGTCCTAGGAATGCCATGTAATCTCACAATCTCCCTAAAGAACAAGTCAGCAACATACGAGGCATCATCCGTTTTGTGACATGAAAATAAAATGTGTCATCTTAGAAAATCTATCCACAACCACAAAAATTGAATCTCTTCCACGTTTAGTCCTAGGCAATCCTAACACAAAATCCATTGAAATATCAATCCAAGGCTCACTAGGAATTGGTAAAGGAGTATACAAACCGTTGGGCTGCACTTTGGATTTAGCTTGCCTACATGTGACACATCTACCACAAATTCTTTCAACATCTCGTTTCATGTGAGGCCAATAGAAGTGTTCTTGCAAAATAGCTAAAGTCTTTGCAACTCCAAAATGTCCCATTAATCCCCCACCATGTGATTCTTGCACTAATAACTCCCTCAAAGAACAATTTGGCACACATAACTTATTTTCTTCGAAATAAGAATCCATCAAGCCTAAAGAACTTACCACATGCGGTTTTCTCATAAGTCCTATATTCCTCACAAAATTCGTGGTCATCAGCATATAAAGTTTTAATATGCTCAAAACCAAGCAATTTTGCATCAAGTGTAGAAAGTAGTGCATATCTGCGAGAAAGTGCATCAGCGACCACATTCTCCTTACCTTGCTTATACCGAATGACGTATGGAAACGTCTCAATGAACTCCACCCAACGCGCATGCCTTTTGTTTAGCTTGTGTTGGCCCTTTCAAGTGTTTCAAGGACTCATGATCAGTGTGAATCACGAACTCCTTAGGCCATAGGTAGTGCTGCCACGTTTCTAAAGCTCGAACCAATGCATGCAACTCCTTATCATAAGTTGGTTAGTTTAAGGCTGCCTCGCTTAATTTCTCGCTGAAGTAAGCAATTGGTCGTCCTTCTTGCATAAGAACGGCGCCTATACTAATACTTGAAGCATCACATTCAACTTCGAACGTTTTAGAAAAGTTAGGTAAAGATAGTAAAGGGGCGTTAGTCAGCTTCTCTTTGATTAATTGAAACGCCTTCTCTTGTTCTTCTCCCCATCTAAATCCAACGTTCTTCTTGATCACTTGGTAATGGTGCGGCTATGTTACTGAAGTTTTTCACGAACCGTCGACAAACTGCAAGTCCACTGAAAACGTACGATCATATGCACTCTAACACTTGTACTACCTCTTGTGCACTAACAACAAACCCCAGAAATACAAGCTTATCGGTGTAAAAGGTACACTTCTTCAGATTAGAAAACAACTTTTCTTTCCTAAGCACATCTAAAACAGATTTCAAATGTGCTATATGATCGTCCACGTTTTTGCTATAAATGAGTATATCATCAAAGTAAACAACAACAAATCTACCTATAAATGCACGCAAAACATGGTTCATAAGTCTCATAAAGGTACTCGGAGCATTAGTCAATCCAAAAGGCATAACTAACCATTCATACAAACCATATTTTGTTTTAAAGGCGGTTTTCCATTCATCTCCTTCTTTTATCCTAATCTGATGATAACCACTCTTTAAATCAATCTTAGAAAATACACAAGAACCATAGCAATTCATCTAACATATCATCTAAGCGAGGAATAGGATGACGATATTTTACCGTTATGTTGTTGATGGCTCGGAAATCAACACATATTCTCCACGTCCCATCCTTTCTTAGGTACAAGTAAAACCGGGATGGGCTCATGCTCTCCCTCACGTGCCCTTTCTCCAACAACTCACTTACTTGAAGCTCTTTTGTCTCCTCGGGATTGCTCCTATAAGCTGGTCGGTTTGGAATTGTTCAAAATCAATTTGGTGTTCAATACCTCAGATTGGAGGTAACCCATGTGGTGTCCATCCTCATACTTGCAAAAGAGAAACAATAGAACTCTCAAGTTCGTTAGTGGTCTTTGTACAAAAGTACAATCACTGATTTGAAAATCGCTCGCTTGCTCACTTTTGCATAGCTCAATGGCCGAACTTTGTCTCTCTCGGGCAATCTCACTTGCTCCTATACAAGAGACTGATTAAGTCGTATTTGTTTAAAGGATGTCCTGTCATTGCAGTGTTTCATCGGGATTGGTGTTCACCCTTATCTCACCACTATCCTCATTGATTAGGGTGTTTCAACAGCAATAATCCACCATGATTGTGCTTGCAACATTAGTTATCTTTGACGTAGCACCTAGTGTGAAAGATGTTCTCCCACTGTACTTCATCAAATCCTTTTGCTTGCACTCAATGCTCTCCTCGCCACCAAGGTCAATGAGCTAAATATCCTCCAACCTCCTAGAATCTTCACTATTCACAAAATTGCCAAACATTGAAAGGACAAGTGGCTAAAAATGCCTCTACCTTGACAATCACTTTTAATTGATAATTTGTGGACAATCATCTCGCTTGAAGCCGCTCGCTTTCTTTTTCTTTCTCTTTTGGGCTCTTTTGTTCGCTTCATTTTCTCTCTCTTTTTTTTCGGCCTCTCTCTGATTTTCACTATTTTTCTTTTTTTCACTCTCTTTTTGCAATCTCACTTGATCCTCATGTACTTGTTGCGATGTCAATGGTACAAGAGTGACTGGTTGGTGATTAAGTACAAAAGAGTATTTGTTCGTAAAGCCATCATGCTTCACATGTCTATTGAACTGTCATGGACGCCCTAGCAATAAGTGTCCCGCTTGCATCGGTACTACATCACACAATACTTCATCTTTATATTTACTGATTCGAAAAGTAACTAACACTTGCTTGTTCACCCTTATCTCTCCACTATCATTCAGTATTGCAACTTATACGGCCTAGGGTGTTTTAACACGGGGAATCCCAATTTTCCACCATGATTGTGCTTGCAACATTAGTACAACTACTACCATCAATAATCACACTACATACCTTATCTTTGACGTAGCACCTAGTGTGAAAGATGTTCTCCCACTGTACTTCATCAACTCCTTTTGCTTGCAGCTCAATGCTCTCCTGCCACCAAGGTAATGCATAGGGGCTAAATATTCCTCCTTGAAAACCTCCTCCAATGGCGGCTTGTCGTTGGTGTCGGAATCTTCACTATCGGTCACAATTTCACCATTGTCTTTCAACACCATGACTTGTTTGTTTGGGCATTGATTTGCTATGTGTCTCCTACCTTGACATCTAAAACATTTAATATCACGATTCCTAGAGGTAGAAGCTTCGGTTTTACCTTGAGGAACGGGGCTGGTGGTCGCGGACTTGGGCTCGGATTTGGATGTTTGTGACTTGTCCAGCTGCTTGGTATAACTCGTTTAAAAGAGGTAGAACTGGAGTTATGACTTGCACGTGACCCACTCCCTCTCTTGAGTTGTTGCTCCACTTTGATAGCCATATGCACCATGTCTTCCAATTCCACATAATGCTGCATGTCTACCTTATCTTGGATCTCTCGGTTTAATCCAAGTAGAAATCTAGCCATTGTAGCCTCTCGATCCTCCTTCACATTAGCTCGGATCATAGCAATCTCCATCTCCTTGTAGTAATCCTCTACACCTCGGCTTCCTTGTCTAAGACCTTGTAGTTTTTTATACAACTCTCGATAGTAGTAACTTGGAACAAACCGCTTTCTCATCACCGTTTTCATATCCTCCCACGTCTCTATTGGTCGTTCTCTATTTCGCCTCCTATTTATTACAAGCTGATCCCACCATGTTATAGCATATTCAGAAAATTCAATCACGGCTAATTTTACCTTCTTTATCTCGGAGTAGTTGCGGCAATCAAACACGAACTCCATCTTCTTCTCCCACTATATGCTTCAGGATCAGATCTACCTTGAAAGGAAGGAATCTTCATCTTAATACCACCCAAGTTGTTCTCTTCCCGATTCCTAGCTTCTCTAACCTGCCCTCCATGTCTCCTATAGCAATAACAGAATCCCGATCCTCTTCTTCCTCAAAACTAGATCCACAAGGCTCTTCATCCTCAACCCTCGCCTCCCTCCGTGGAACTCTTTCCCGTCTACGGAAATTGGGTTTTTTTGTGGTTGAAGTGAATTCTCCATCTGTTCTATCTGTTCGTGAAATTGCTCCATTTTCAACTTCATCATACGCTTCATCTCACTCATCATGGCCTCCATAAACATTTTTTGGTTAGCTAGTGTCGTAGCATCGTCGGCAACGCTCTTACCATTGTTGTGAGACATGATTGCTGCAAAAACAAAGTTAGAAAGAAAAAGGACCTCACAATTCTCTCCCTTACGTGTTTACACTCAAGGATGTGGATCACTCTTCACTCGTGTTCACTCAAAATAATTCACGGCTTTTACCCTCTAATGTTCTCACCACTCTTGCCTTTTTCCACTCTGTAATTCTCTTGCAGTTCTTTTGAAATTGTAACAATTCACCAAGAATTTCCAGCAACAATTCACCAAGAACTCATCAAAGAATTTCAGGTAAAGCAAGAATAAGGAATTTCAGGAAAACAAGAATATAAGGAATATGGTTGATTAGAAGTTCGGAAGCACAGAATTAACAAAAAAAATTTCACGAGAAAAAAATTACTTGCTTGGGGTAAGGTGATTTTTCGGACTAACTGGATCCACAATGTGTGGAAATAAACAATTTTTTTTTTTGGACTCCTTTCTGTCTTCTTCTTCTTTTTCGAGTCTCTTTCCTTTTGTTTTGTTGTTGAAGATCAGCAAATATCTTTAGATAGCAACAGAATCAGATCTCGAAGTAAGTAGGGTATGTGAGACTAGAACAAGAGTTTAGATATGAACAAGAACAAAAAAAAGATTGAACAGAAGGGATAAAGGAAATTCAGCTAACTGGGTATGTGAAAGACTAGAGAAGAAACAAAGAAACGAAAATTTAAAAGGATAGGCAAACCTGAACGAGAAAACTAGCTCTGATACCAAATGATGTGAACCTTGTCAAGAATAACGAGACCCAACAACAATAGGGAACCCAAGATCGTTCTAGGACAGATTCAAATGGAAACCTCAACCCGTTGTTTATGAAAAATAAGAACCTCGGTATAAGGAAGACGCCACAAACGGTGGTAGAACTCCGTTTGATAGTCGAGATGAACGCCATGGGAAATCCCGATAAGTTCGAGTAGTTCTTCAAAGAACCAAAGAGAATCACAAGACCTCTCAAATAATATTAATCTCAAAGTTATATGTTCTCTACACCCAAAAGGCCTTATAAATATACTTGGAACATCCCTCCAAGAATAGGAAACTAACTCAAATTTGAAAGAAATTAAATGCTCTTAAAAGTCTTCCAAGAATAGGAAACTAACCCAAATTTGAAAGAAATTAAATGCTCTTAAAAGTCTTCCAAGAATAGGAGAAGCCAGCATTTGAAAAGGAAATTCAAATGCTCCTAAAAATCCAAGTTTTTGAAAGAAGATAAACATTCATAAAATAATCCAGCTAAGAATAAGAAGAAGCCAGCATTTGAAAAGGAAATTCAAATGCTCCTAAAATCTGGACTTCGCCAGATACGTCCCGCCTTTGTTCTAGCTGACATGTAAACGCCCGAAGTGCCAAGTAGTGCAAACGCCTAAGGTGTAAGTACTTGTGCAGACGCCCGATGTGCAAGTACTTCGGCCTGAGGTGCAGGTTACCCAGGATAGTTACTCGAAGTGCAACTGATGACATGAACTAAGCCTTGATTGTTATTGGTACCCATCTCGGTCTTGGTAGTATCATCCCATCTCTCTCGGATTAGTCCATTGAGTGCTTCCTTGAAACGTTTGGCTTTAAGTCTTGTAATTGGCCCACTAGGAAGTGACAAAGGACCTCGGTTTGCATCAACCACGATACAAATGAGTGTCTTCACCTGAAAAAACAGATAGAAACCTTCATTCGGAAAGGATGCCTCCGAAGGTTCATAGCCGCACGAGCCAAGAGGCCTCCCCCGAACCAACAAGAAGAACGTGAGCTGAACAGCCGACACAGGTCATACTGCATAAACGATCTTCCTCCTCAGAGGAATCGTTACAAAACCGGGATGCGGAACCAGAGACCCATAAGGGAAGAAAAACTGTCACTCCAATGACCGATCAAAGATGTAAGGACCATTTCTAGAGGATTTGCAGCTGGAGGAACTACAAACTCATCAAGAAAGGCATACGTTAGACCTACGTGGATTGGGTTATTTGAACAAGAGAAAATTTGGTTTGAATAGGATTTGAAGAGTCATTTGGTGACGAATGGTCTCATCTGCATTAAACCAACAGATTATTTTAAATCTATCGTCTCCTTCATTGAGTTTACCCACTACATAAGCGATTTCAACAATTTCCTCCGCTCTTCACCAGATTTTGAGTGCTTGTCGCCTCCTTTTCACCGTTCCTTGCCAAACCTCAAAGCTTGTAAGCATTTTATAGGCTTTTTGTTTTTACTGCTTTGATATCATAGTTGTTTTTTTAGAAAGCTTAAGTATTTGTTTTGTTTACAAATGGAATAAAACTTTTTGTGGAAATACTCTTAAATATTTATCTACAGATAAATAAGTGTAAAAATTTAAAAAGGTAGACAAACTAAATATATATAATATTAATATTAACGATGAAAATTAATTTAATAGAATTTATCATCCTTTTTGTTACCTTCAAGTAATTATCCCAACTTGTTTTCTTTGGAATAAAACCAAATATAATGTGATTGAATTATATACAGGTTTCTACCCTGTTCCAAGACGACGAGCTACCTCATTAGCTCCTCCATCTCAGCCTGTTCCTTCTAGGTCTATTGTTGATCAACAAGCTTTAATCCATAAGAAGTTGGTTGTTCGATTAGGAAATTTCAATGATTTTGACTACAATGGTGTGAGCATACCGATTATCTTCGAGAAGAGAGGTAAGTGGATCTTATGATAGATTTTTTTATTCACAAGTCATTATGGTCGATCCATGTGTGGAGGAGTTTACAGGTGAGGTCGTTTTAGTTAGTCTTTCAGCAGAGCTAGTTGCCTAATTAATGGTGTGCGTCGCTTAGATGGTCCTACATACCCAGCTGTACATAGAGTTAACTGGTGAGGACATGGTTTTCCCATCTCCAGTGATCCACCAGAAGGATCTCACTACATTTTTTCGGATATTGCACCTGATTATCGCCTGAACATGGTGCCTAGACATTATAGGACTAACTTTGGTATCAAATAGGATTTTTTCTTCTCATGGTTGCCCAAGGCACTTACATATATAGGACTTTGTTATCTTTTGTTTGTTGTTTTGTACTCGCATTGAATAGTGTTTGGGTCTTGTTGTTTTGTAGTTGTAGTGTCTTTCTCATTGCCTACTGATTTTCTGAATCTCGGTATATATACTTTCATGGAAACTTATATCGGGTGAAATCTTTTCCTTGGTTAGTTCCTTCATAAGTAACTTTTAAAGCATGCCATATATCGTGAGGAATCAAACAAGATGATATTTTATGAAAATCACTTTATCGAAAACATGATATAATTGATTTAAATAAATTTTCATCCTAACTTTCTAATATGTAAAATTATTTTCATTGAAATATGATGGTCTCAAAGTAGAAAGCCCTTCAACTTGTGTGTTGAAAGTTGTGGTTGTCATTCTTTCTCAAGTTTGTTAAATCTTTTAAAAAACTTGAGCACCATGCTTTGATAAAAATTGAAAGTTCAAAAATTAAGGCAAATAATAAAAAGAGAAGGAGAAATGCATTGCCTTGTTACAGTCTTGGGAAGGCGAAAAATAACAAAAGGTTCCACCATTTAAAAGGATGAAGAAGTAGAACGTCGAGAGGCACTGATGCATCCAGCAAAGCCATTTGAGACTCAAATTGAACCTCTCCATGACTTTTAGAAGGAAGCTCAACTTGACACAATCATATGCCTTCTCCATATCGGCTTTAATCGCCATCCAACCTCCTTACCCCTCTTATGTCACATCCCATGAAAGAGTTCCGCTGCTATTATATAATTTTCTTGAATAAGGCAACCTAGGACGAATACTAGCTGATAAGGAGATATCAGTTTGGACAGTAAAAACTTAAGGAGTTCCACAAGAATTTTTGATTTAGCTTATAAATGACATTACAAAGGATGATTAGTCTCAACTGTCCCACCTTCGATGCATTGTCCACCTTATGGATTAGAACCAGGTTGGTCTAATTGAGCTTCTGGGTCAATCTGTCATTGAAAAAAAATCTCCGACGGTACAGATCACAGCCTGCCCCCACAAAGTTCCAGAAATGACATAAGAAAAGCATTGTTATGTCGTCAGGTGTTCTCTGGACTCATCTTTTGGGTGCCTTCCTCATTTTCTTGGTCATTGATTTCTGGTTGCATCAGACCTTCTAAATCCTCACGAAAAGATGGATTATTGGAAGTGTATAGAGCCGAGTAGAACCTGACTAGTTCATCACCAATAGCCCTCCAACTCGAAATCGAATCACCATCTTCTCTATGTAAACGGTCAATACGGATTCTGCAACGTCGAATCACAGTTCATGCATGGAAGAAGCAAGTATTGAGTTCAGTCATTGTGAGCCATTTCACCCTGGATTTCTACTTGCATAGAAGCTCTTCCCTTTTCCACATCTCGTCAAGGTCCAACATAAAAATACCTTCCATCCCAACGCTCTTAGGAGTTGGCTCCTCATTTTGGTTAAAATTGATTTGGTCCTTGATTACTTTAATAGCTTCATTTATATTACCATAGGCATGACATTTGTTGCAACGCTTCATAGCACCTCTTATTGCTCAGAGCATCTCAAATAAAATCCATCCTGGAGTACCCTAGACACTTTTCCCCCAAGCCTGTAAAATCACTTCTGGTCCAAAATCCTTTAACTTTCAAGGGCCTAGGGATGAAATCTTTCATTCTCGCAATATTCAGAATGATAGGAATTTGGTCAGAGGGAGAAATATAAGAATGTGTGACAGTAGCGTTCGGGAAAGTCGTACGCCAGGCAATATTAGCAACTCAATATCAATGCAGTTCTCAATGTTCGCCATCCCTGGACAGCAATTAGTCCAAGTGAATTTCCTCCCCGGAAATCCGAAATCTACGTAGCCTTGCGTGTTCATAAAATGGGCAAGGCCTTTGGATGAAGATGAAATCACCACTCTTCCACCCCGCTTGTCCTTCTAACTGAGTAAAAATCATTGAAATCACCAAGGCAGACTCTTGGCGTCCCACCTGCACCTTCACGCGAATGCATGGCATTCCAAAAATCGTCTTTATTCTTTTAGAATGGAGGACCATACATCAAGGAGCATAGAAATGAGGGAAGATCTTGGCCTGCATGGGCAATGAGATGGATAATGTTTAGAACTTTCAAGAGGATATTGATTTTCAACTCCGAACGGCAAGAAAATGTCAAGCCCCCTTTGCTGCCAGATAGGGGTAGATAAATAAAATTGTAAAAATCAATTCTTAGCATAACAATCAAAATTACGTCATCATCACACTTAGTCTATACTAAGAAAACACCAGGGGAACATATCTTATTAACACCTTAAACGCACTTATTGCCACGGGTCTCTTGAGACCCCAGTAGTTGCACAAAATAAGCTTCATGGGGAAGGTAGGGGCAAGTATAGGCACCTCCCCAGCCGAAGGAGACAATTGAATACTGACACTGTCAACAGTACACCTATGATTAACAGGCTTCTTCACTTTAGCTCACCTATGATCCACTCTTCTGCCTTTCTTCATTTCTTCTCAGTTACTACATCCACCCGCATTGAGAGCTGCCAGAGATAACTCTTCACTCTCAAAATTTAAATCTACTATTGCCTTCAATTTTTTAACAGAGAAATCAATGGACTTAGATTTTCCTGGGCTGCCGACTCTTTTGAGGTCCATACGTAAAGGCCTGGGTCTAATGGCATTCTACATTACCCACATGAGAAGGTCTTTTAGATGTTCTTTGGGCCAAGCCAGTCTTCATACAAGTGGGCCTATTTGGAACAACCTTTACACCACTTGGGCTCAAATCAAAGAGGTTCGAAGGCTGCCTTGTGCCCGAGCATCCTTCTCTTGAATAATTGTTTCCAGATTATGCGCTGATATTCCCTGATGGCACTGAGGAATCTTATAAGGCTGGCCATGCATGCAGCATTGGGGTGAGCCTGACCAAGGCACCACGTCGGAATTTTTTTCAAAATCACATATGAGTGACTGAGACACCACTACCTTTAATGGATTCCATGATGTACCAACAAACTACCGATCTCCAGAGCTAAAAGGTCTCCTACTGGTCATTGAAAACTTCTTTGGATTTTTCCCAACAGCTCCCTGACTTTATTGAGCTATGAACCTTTTTCAAAAGCTGTTGAAAAAAGCTATGAATATCGCCCCAAATTCCATCATCCAGGGAGGCTACATAAGGACAGGCACTCTCTTGCTCACAAAGGTCAGCTATATGGCCTAGTATCCACAATGGAAACAAAAATTGGATAGTCGTTCACATTTCAACATAATCCAAGTTGGTTCTTGAGGTCCACAGTTTAGGAAAAAACCAGATTGTAGAGGGATAGCCGCATGGAACTAACTCAATTTATTACAGATTGAACTATAAGAATATAGGTCAGCCCTTACTCTATTCCTTCGATCAGGAATAGTGGGTTGTTAGCTTGGGATTGCTTCGCTTGCTCATAGATTGCTTCACTTGCTTAGATGGGCTTGCTTCGCTTGTTGGTAACTGGAAGAGTTACAGTTCCTACTATTTAGTTACCAGTTTCTATAATTTAGTTACCTACTGGTTTTTCAATATTTAATAAGTCACTACAGAAATAAACACCTATAGCGGCGGCCGGAAACCGCCGCTATAGGTTCAAAACCGCTGCTATAGGCTATAGCAACGGTTTTTTAGCGGCGGTCTATATCGCCGTCGACACAGCCCTGTAGCAGCGGTTGTAGAGGCCGCTGGTGTATACGTCGGCTCTATAGCGGCGGTCCACCAGCAGCGGTCGGACCGCCGCTATAGAGCCAACCGCGTGAATTGTTTTTCCGCGACGTTTTGTAGCAGTCTGATATAGGGTTATAGCGGCGGTCACCAAACCGCCGCTATAACCCTATCCGTTGGTTTCACCTATAACGGCGGTCACTGACCGTCGCTATAGGTTTGTTTTTTTTTTTTCCATATTTTTTTTTTTTGTTATATTTTCCTACCATACAAATTTGTTATAGATTTTAATTGATTAATGCAAACAAAGAAAAGTGTAATAAAACAAAATATATTTCATTATAACATGTCTTACAAGTTTTGCATCAAACAAAAATAAGTGAAGGGCATTTTCTCAATAGTCTAAAAACTAACAAGTCATGACATTTAAGTACAAATAACTATAAATTTAATCCTCTCCACCTTCAGCACCATCTGCTCCTGCACTTTCTGCATCATCGGCATTGTCTGCTATTGCAATATTGAAAATTAACAAACAGTAATGACATGAACAAAGATAAAAGAGCTTAGTACACTTAAAATTAAATTAATGGCAGTATTTATTTATGTTTGTATCTTACCAACACTCATTTTCCGACTTGCATGAGATGATCTATGAATTGCTGGTGAAACTGATTGTTATTGGAACATCTTGGTATTGACGTTGCTCCTACAACAGTTAAACAAACATTAATTAACTACGAAATATACATAAATAGAATCAATAGTAATATTGAGGATAAGTAAATAAAACTTTTACCCAAGCTTGTGCCATCATTTGTATGTAGATTTAAGCGATGCTACTTCATACTCCAACGTCTGAACTCTATTTTCCATAAATACGGCTCTCTCGTTACTAGAGGATGCAGGCTAACTGGATCTTACGTTGGTGTTGGCAGGATGAGATGAAGGAGTTGGTCCTAATCCAACGCCGCGAATGCGACCATGTCGTTCTGGACCAATTACTTGTGCATATCGGTCAGATGGTGACCAACCGATGCTGCCATCCACTCTAAATTGGCTCAAAGTTTGTGAACTTCCTGAATCATTCAGTCCAATCTCCTCCATTCGCC
>RXIC02000175.1:0-68990 GCA_003952965.2 Morella rubra | reverse complement strand
CGGTAGGTTACGCCCCTTGTTTCATCTTATAGTTAAATAAATCCAGATCGCTGTTGTATAAATAGTTAATGTCTTTTAATTAGGGGGCACTTTAGTCCATACAAACTTGTTTTTGTCACCGAGTATGCTCCCAACAGCCTAGTTTTTAAACCGTCCCAATCACTAGAAATTTCATTACGTGTGACGCAGAAAATCTGTCCGAAGTAACTTACCTCAATAGTGGGACACTTACATGAAATTAATTGGGATCTCATAAAGAGACAGGAAAAGGACACCACTAGACTTTTAGAAATATTGAAAACAATTTGGGCGAGGCTTCCTAATAACGAAGAATAAGAGGGCCAAGGTAAGGAACTTATGACACCAAATTAACCAGTCTTCAAGGCTTGGTAGCAGCCAAGGTGTTGCCAATGTCAATGACAAACCGGTATCTAACATCACCCTTAGCAAGTCGCTCCATTGCCTCGTTCACATACTCCATCGAAACAACTTCAATGTCTGCCGCGATTTCATGTTTTGCAGCAAAGTCGATCATTTCTTGTGTTTCCTTCATTCCTCCTATGCAACTCCCCGCGACCATTTTCCTCCCTGTTTTAACGGATTTTGTTAGTTACCCTTTTACCTAATAATGAAGGAAAAAGGAGCCAAGCTTATGAAACACAACGGTAAATCATATTCTCTTCTAGGAAAATTACCCATAAGCAGAGGAAAGACGGGGAGCTCAAGCGGCCTCTCCGGTGCACCCAGCATAACAAGCGTACCATGAGGCTTCAATAGATCAATTAACGGCAGAATTGGGTGCACAGCAGATACTGTATCAAGGATACCATCCATTGTGCTCTTGGCAGCCTGCACAGAATTTAGTATATATGTTAATTACAAGTCCAATGCCTCTGAGTTCAATTACCAAGAGCATTCGGGTTGAGTGATTCAGAACTGAGAAGATGTTGTGGGCTTATATTGACCTGCAGTTGTTCTGGGTCCCGGCTGACAACAAATGAGTCAGCACCAAGATGTTCCAAAGCTTCATCCTTCTTGCTGGCGGAGGTACTAATAACGGTCACTTTCGCCCCCAAAGCTTTAGCAAATTTGACAGCTACATGACCAAGCCCCCCTAGGCCAACGACCCCAATGTGCTTACCAGGCTCCCCAAACCCAAAGTATTTCAAGGGACTGTAAACTGTGATCCCAGCACAGAGAAGTGGGGCACCGGCGTCCAGTGGCATATTTTCAGGGAAGCGGACAATGAAGCGCTCGTTAGCTACCATCGTGTCTGAGTAGCCTCCATATGTGACTGTTCCATCGTGGTAAATGGAACTGTAGGTGAAAATCATTTGGGGACAGTAATTTTCAAGGTCATTGTCACAGCCCTGGCAGGAATCGCATGAACCTACCATGCATCCAACGCCTACTTTGTCTCCCACTTTAACTTTCTTCACCTTCCTCCCCACTTCTGTCACTTCCCCTACGATTTCATGTCTGCGAGTGAAAAACAACCGCAAGGATTACATGGTTTGATCAGATGGGTCGTCAAAAATGCAATCGGAAGAGAGAAATGGTGGGTACTGGGTAGTGGGTTGTATACTACGTTGACCTCCAACAATATCGGAATTTATTGAACTTCAGGGGGAAATAAAATTATTGTTTAACCACTGAGATTTTGGTGATTGGGGAATTCCAGAGAGTAAAGTAAATGGGACAAAGAAAAAGGAGAAAGACCAAAAAAAAAAAGTAAAGAGGAGAAAAAGAAGAGCTTTGGTTTTTAATGAATGATCATTCATATGGATGGTAGGTCCATTACGGAAAAAGAACAAAGAATCAAAGCACGTCTCCCACTAGAAATGATGAAAAGGTAAATAGTTAATGAATTTTTATATTTATTATAGTAAAAGAGATAATTTAAAAAATAGAGAGATTATTTAATAATTATTTTATTTCAAATATTTGAATGGCATTCAAACATCATTAAATTTTCTAGCTAACTATTAACAAAATTAAGGTAATTTTGGTCACTTGGGCTTAATAAAATAATTATAAAATAATATCACAAATAACCACTTAATTCACTCAAATTCATACTTTTTTTTAATCAAAAATTTTTGTTTGACAGTAGAGATAAAGAAAACATCCAGCATAACCAGCAAAGAAAATGGTTAAACCGTTGGACGAACTTGGGTCTTTTATTGAAAAGTTGCATTTTATATATTGAAAACTACTGACAGAAAAGAGAACTACTAACCAAACAAACGATTGGCTTCGGTTTTTCTCTTGCCAGGAGATTGCAGTTTGATGCATGGAAGTTCGTTAAAAGACGGTGAAATTTCTAATTTTTGGCTTATGAAATAAAAAAAAGAATAGTGATCCAATCGAAACATTTTCTTTAAAAAACGATTTCTTCATTTTATTTTTCTTACCGGATAATATAAAATGAGAACAATAAAGGCAAATATATATTACACTTGTTCTTACATTTTTTTGTTCTTTTATTTTATAAGTTAAATATACGTTGTACTTTTTTAATTATGGTGTCTCCACACTTTAAGACTCAATATATTATTTTTATCATATTATACTCACTTTAAGTATGTTTGAATAAAAAGTTTTGTGAGATAGTTTTTATGGATTTTTGTAATTTTTTTGTTATTTTTATAGAAATTACATTCAATAATTAGATAAAAATTTTATTAAAAATTAAAATATTCTGCGAATAAAAAAATTATATTTAGGTTGAAAAACACTTTTAAAATTAAAAAAAAAATAAAATCATTAACTAAACATAGCCAGCGTCAACGACAACGTCATCTGTGGCTAGGAAAACTTTTGGAATATGAGTACGTGTGGGTAAACAAGCTGGTTGATTTCGGTTGTCTTTTTCCTCATCTTTTCCCAATTTTTTCTGGCATGAATTATTGAGTATTGGTATTGGTATTGGGTCCAAGAACCCGCTAAAGTAAAAAAGGGGGCCTATTGACGGAAAAGAAGTTCCTATTTCATCTAACAAAGGTTCAAGAATAATAATATTTTGGTTTTGTTGGAATCGCCAGACCAAATGCAAGAAAGGAAAATCCCGTATTTTGTTCAAGGAGAAAAGAAAAAGTTTGGTACTTTATTACCAAAAATTGACGGGGAAAAAAAAATTACCCAGGAACAAGAGGGTACATAGAGATGCCCCAGTCATTCTTGGCGCTGTGAAGATCGGAGTGACAGATTCCACAATACAGAACTTTAAACCTGACGTCCTCGTCCTCCGTTGCCCTGCGAGGAATCATTTCAACCCAAAAGTAAGATCATAATGTAGGGAACATTTACGAGAAGTCCTGCAATGTTAGAGAACGGGACTTTACCTTCTGAAGAAGTTAAAGGGAGAGAGAATCCCAGATGTGTCTCTAGCAGCCCACCCGAAGGCTTTTACTGGGTGTTCTTCCTCGTGTCCCGTTGTCATATCGACAGGAGTTAAAAAGAGAAGGAGATCAACTAACAGTGAGTCGCTCAAAGTGGAAGGGTAAAAAGAAGAAGATGGAGTTGGGCTTGAGTCTTGAGGGTGAGCGTATGTTGGTTTATATAGACAGAAAGAAGGACCTCATCTGCGCTTGTTAAACGGACACGTTGGGACATATATGCTAAGATGTGGACGTAAACGGCAGAGGACCGAACATCTTCTTCGATATTTCACAGAAATCTCTCCTAGAATATTAAAGACTTGCCCACCCACGAAAAACATATGTTGTAAGGACCAATGCTGTCTAGACCCACATGCCATGTGGATAGGTACCATAAAGTGCCGACTTTTCCTTTCATATTGGTTCAAGTTTTAAATGTGTTTCAGAAGATAAATATGTTTCGTGGTGCAGCTCGTACTTGGATTAGGATTCTCTACGATTTATTGTTCGAATTGTACGTGTAAAATATATTTTTCCATTCTTTTATTTTTGTTTTGTCTCGGAGCAAATTATAAATAATTCATTCATCCGAGATATCCTGAAATTAAAAAAAATTGAGAAGAAATTGGGGCATGCCAAAATTGAGGCACAACTCTTATCAACTAATTAACATGTTTTTGCGCCTCTTGCTCTGTACCATGTCCTCCGCAAAACTGAAAAAAAAAAAAAAAAAAAAAAAAAAAGTAGTCCTTTGCAAAACTACCTTCGAGTCTATGCGGGTTTTGATCCCTTCAATCTGAGGTGTTTTCTTTGTATTTCCTTGTTCTAGTAATGAGATCAGTTACTATATATAAAAAAATTAAAAAAAATTAAAATTAAAATTAAAAATTAAAAATTAAAAATAGTCAATGTCTTGTAATTAGTGGGGCACTATAGACCATACACAGGGCCGGCTCAAGCCTTAGGCAACTTAGGCAGTTGCCTGAGGCCCCACCTTGAGCAAGAGGTCCCATAAGTTAGAAGAAAACAAAAACAAAAATAAAAAATAAAAGGCCCCTAAACACACAATGAAAAAATAAACCAAGAACAAGGACAAGTTGAAAAGAAACACAACAAAAAAAAACAAGCAAAGAAAAATAAAGATTGTTCCAAGTTCAAGTTCAAGTTCAACCACTTATAATCTTCGTGCCAGGTTCTATTATTCTAATCTTTACACTCTTGTATTTTTATTATATTTATTTTTTATAATAACATTTTTTTTTTGGTGTTCTTTGTTTATATTTACACTATGTCTAATAGAAAATATGAATGTGGTTATGAAAAGCTTAAGAAAAATAGAAAAGTTAATCCAATCTAAAAAAGGAGCTCTTGATAAATTTATTGTCAATGATAAAAATAAGGGAAATTTACTTTTTAGTCACTAGATTTTTATCACTTTTCATTTTTTGTCCTAAAACTTAATGGTTCAAATTTTCAGTCATAAATCTTTTCATACTTGAAAAAAATAATCCATCCGTTACCTTCCGTTAGTATGACTAACGGAAATTTCATCCACGTCAATATGCCCCTCCAAATTAGCATCAATTTACACGTCAGACTCTTTTCACTAGGTAAACGACACAGCTCACATCAAAACATAAATGAAAACGCTGCGTTCATTGAATCAACCCGTGCGTTAAAGGATTCCGCAGCAGTAAAAACACAGTGTTTTCATTTGTAAAAGACGCGCGTTTTAAAAAAGTGTAGACTGAAGCATGAAAACACTGACGTGGATGAAATACATGCCCACGCTTTGTTTTGTCTCCTTCTGAGCGAAGTGCTATTCTTCTTTTGATTGATCTGATCTTAGTTCTGGTCAATATTGCAGCAGTACACTGTAGAGGGGCTTACAAAGGCCATTGACGACCGATGTATTGGTAGGAGGGACGACCCTAAAGTTCGCTCCAAAATCTTGGCTGAGGAGTTTGGGTGGGATAAGGATCTTGCGAAGAAAATTTGGTGCTTCGGTCCCGAGACCACCCGGCCACAACAGAATCTTTGATATCGTTTGGCTGAAGAACCACATCAAAGACTCCCCTCCTCCCGCTGACGAGCCACGTAAACATCTACAAAGAAGGAAAATGGAATAGATATCTCGAAGGTTTCTACTCTTGATGTTTTTTCTACGGTAATGAATGAGGGGAGTGCTTGAAGGAGAGAACTTGTACTCCTCAAGAAATCTGAAGTTATAATGCTTGAGAAGCTTGCACTTCTTGACCCTTTTCGATTTCCTAAGTAACATGAGTTTCGGAATGATGAGTTTTCTTATTTTGGCAATGAAAATGGGGAACTTGAAAAGATTGGAGGCCTTTTGGAGAATCAGCAGTCGTTTTCTGGGCATTGTGTTGCTAGTGTTGGAAGCCTAGGTGAAGCAAGAGAGGAAAGGGGTTCAGCGACGAGCTCCTTTGTGCAGCAATAAAGGTTTCCATCCACAGAGGTGGTGGTCAGATCATTCCAACTGCTTTGGAGGGTTACATATGCTTCCCAGATAACTGCCAAGCCCAGGCTTCTTGAACCCATGTATCTAGTTGAGATTCAAGCTCCTGAACAGGCACTTGGTGGTATCTACAGTGTTCTTAACCAGAAGCATTGGCATCAGGGCATGTGTTTGAGGAAATGTAGAGGCATGTGTTTTCATGAATCGAAACGTTCGTCCTTTACAAATGAAAACGTTGCGTTTTTTGCTGCTGCAAAATCCTTTAACGGGCGGGTTAATTCGTTGAACGCAGCATTTTCATTTATGTTTAGATGTGAGTTGTGTGTAGTTTACCTAGTGAAAAGAGTCTGACGTAGAAATTGATGCTAATTTGGAGGGGCACGTTGACGTGGATGAAATTTCCGTTAGTCATACTAACGGAAGGTAACGGATGAACTATTTTTTTCAAGTATGAAAAGATCCAGGACTAAAAATTTGAACCATTAAGTTTCAGGACTAAAAATGAAAAGGGGTGAAAATCTAGTGACTAAAAGGCAAATTTGCCTAAAAATAATATAACATAAAGTTCAACTGAAGAATTGATAATTGAACAACAATGTAATTCCATAAAAAGTTAAAATTTTATTAAAATTGTAAGTTGGCAAATGCACTATAAGCTTTATAGCTTACTATAACAACTACTGTTGACGGTCGCAGAAAAAGTAATAAATAAAGTAGATGAGAGTGCTGTGATATTTCTAATATTCAGTCCGATCCGTTAGTACTTTTACTGTTGCAGGTTTTGTCAATAAGTTATAGAGTGTTCATTTTGCGCATGATAAAAAAAAAAAAAAACATTGAAATTATCACCTCGAAACGGACGTCAACAGCCTTCCCAAAGTGTGGAGCTGACAGTTTTACAGTGACTTTGTTTTTTTTGCTAAAACAGTGACTTTATTTAGTCGGAGCTTGCTTAATATAAACGTTTAATGCTGTTTCCAGCAAAATAATATGCTCTGACAGCCTTTTGGAAGAAAGGTGCTGACAAAAGGGCAGTTTTTACTTCTCACAACTGGTAGGGAAACAAAAAATTATTTTCAAAAATGCTTTCCAAACGCGCTCTAATATATTATTTTTGTCATATTGTACCCATTAATTATTTATTTATAAATTTTACACCTTTCTTTAAATTTAAAATAATTTTTTGATATGCAAAATGATAATTTTGTCACTATAAATTTTTTTGCACACTATTTTATGAGAGTAAAATTGTAATTTTATAAACAAAAAAATAAATTTCCATCTCAACTAATGAATAATTTTGATGGAGGGTGTAAAATATTTAAAAATTTTAAATTAATAATTAGTGTATGCAATGTGACAAAAACAAGAAAGAGAGGTGTAGAGTGCCAAAACTCCCAAAGTTAAAAGGTGTAAAATGTATTTATCCCTTCTTTTATTTTTATTTTTGTATCGGAGCAACTGGTACATAGTTCATTCAGTAGAGATATCCTGCAACCAAAAAAAATGACAAGAAATTGGGGCATGCCAAAATTGAGGCACAACTCTTATCAACTAATTAACTTGTTTTTGCGCCTCTTGCTCTGTACCAAGTCCTGCAGAACTACCCTTAGATTTATGCGGGTTTTGATGCTCCTTGAATTTGGAGTGTTTTCTTTGCATTTCCTCTTTCTAGTAATGAGATTAGTTACTACGATTAAAAAAAAAATAATAATCTGCAGATGAATAAATCTGATATGGTTTGATAGTGTCCCAGAAAAGTGTTTCTAGCGTGCACGTACGGTAGGTTATGCCCCGTGTTTCATCTTATAGTTAAATAAATCCAGATCGCTGTTGTATAAATAGTTAATGTCTTTTACTTAGTGGGGCACTTTAGTCCATACAAACTTGTTTTTGTCACCGAGTATGCTCCCAACAACCTAGTTTTTAAACCATCCCAATCACTAGAAATTTCCTTACGTGTGACGCAGAAAATCTGTCCGAAGTAACTTACCTCAATAGTGGGACACTTACATGAAATTAATTGGGATCTCATAAAGAGACAGGAAAAGGACACCACTAGACTTTTAGAAATATTGAAAACAATTTGGGCGAGGCTTCCTAATAACGAAGAATAAGAGGGCCAAGGTAAGGAACTTATGACACCAAATTAACCAGTCTTCAAGGCTTGGTAGCAGCCAAGGTGTTGCCAATGTCAATGACAAACCGGTATCTAACATCACCCTTAGCAAGTCGCTCCATTGCCTCGTTCACATACTCCATCGAAACAACTTCAATGTCTGCCGCGATGTCATGTTTTGCAGCAAAGTCGATCATTTCTTGTGTTTCCTTCATTCCTCCTATGCAACTCCCCGCGACCATTTTCCTCCCTGTTTTAACGGATTTTGTTAGTTACCCTTTTACCTAATAATGAAGGAAAAAGGAGCCAAGCTTATGAAACACAACGGTAAATCATATTCTCTTCTAGGAAAATTACCCATAAGCAGAGGAAAGACGGGGAGCTCAAGCGGCCTCTCCGGTGCACCCAGCATAACAAGCGTACCATGAGGCTTCAATAGATCAATTAACGGCAGAATTGGGTGCACAGCAGATACTGTATCAAGGATACCATCCATTGTGCTCTTGGCAGCCTGCACAGAATTTAGTATATATGTTAATTACAAGTCCAATGCCTCTGAGTTCAATTACCAAGAGCATTCGGGTTGAGTGATTCAGAACTGAGAAGATGTTGTGGGCTTATATTGACCTGCAGTTGTTCTGGGTCCCGGCTGACAACAAATGAGTCAGCACCAAGATGTTCCAAAGCTTCATCCTTCTTGCTGGCGGAGGTACTAATAACGGTCACTTTCGCCCCCAAAGCTTTAGCAAATTTGACAGCTACATGACCAAGCCCCCCTAGGCCAACGACTCCGATATGTTTGCCGGGCTCCCCAAACCCAAAGTATTTCAAGGGACTGTAAACTGTGATCCCAGCACAGAGAAGTGGGGCACCGGCGTCCAGTGGCATATTTTCAGGGAAGCGGACAATGAAGCGCTCGTTAGCTACCATCGTGTCTGAGTAGCCTCCATATGTGACTGTCCCATCGTGGTAAATGGAACTGTAGGTGAAAATCATTTGGGGACAGTAATTTTCAAGGTCATTGTTACAGCCCTGGCAGGAATCGCATGAACCTACCATGCATCCAACGCCTACTTTGTCTCCCACTTTAACTTTCTTCACCTTCCTCCCCACTTCTGTCACTTCCCCTACGATTTCATGTCTGCGAGTGAAAAACAACCGCAAGGATTACATGGTTTGATAAGATGGGTCGTCAAAAATGCAATCGGAAGAGAGAAATGGTGGGTATTGGGTTGTATACTACGTTGACCTTCAACAATATCGGAATTTATTGAACTTCAGGGGGAAATAAAATTATTGTTTAACCACTGAGATTTTGGTGATTGGGGAATTCCAGAGAGTAAAGTAAATGGGACAAAGAAAAAGGAGAAAGACCAAAAAAAAAACAGTAAAGAGGAGAAAAAGAAGAGCTTTGGTGTGACAATGAATGATCATTCATAAGGATGGTAGGTCCATATTAGGAAAAAGGAAGAAAGAACCCAAGCACGTCTCCCACTAGAAATGATGAAAACGGTAAATAGTTAATGAATGTTTTATATTTATTATAGTAAAAGAGATAATTTGATAAAAATAGAGAGATTATTTAATAATTATTTTATTAGGTCAAATATTTGAGATGGCATTCAAACATCATCTAAATTTTCTAGCTAACTATTAACAAAATTAAGGTAATTTTGGTCACTCTGGGCTTAATAAAATAATTATAAAATAATATCTCTTTCATCAAATCATCTCTTTTTAACACACTAAACATAAAAAATTCACTCAAATTATCTATTCTTTTACTTTTTTTCACTAATTCTCATAAACTAAATATTTAAAATTGTTTGACAGTAGAGATAAAGAAAACATCCAGCATAACCCTAGCAAAGAAAATGGTAAACCTTGGACGATGGATGGTTATTTAAAAAAAAATTAAATTAAAGTTTTAATTTTTTTCAACATTAAAATTTCAAAAATTTTACACAAATTTTGATTCTCGTTAACAGGAACTTGAATACTTTTTCATACCAAAAAAACTATATTCGTCTCTTTTTTAAAAAAAAATTAATAAATATTATTTTACAATTAAATATTATTCAACATTTTCATCAACTTGACCGAAAACCAGTAAAAAATCATACTCATTTTTTTTTCTTTTATTGAAAAAAGCAATTTATATATTGAAAACTACTGACAGGAAGAGAACTACCAACCAAACCAACCAACCTACGAACAACAACAACCAAACACCCAAATTACAACACAAAACAAACGACAAACAAGCTCAAATTTCTAAAAAAAATTATTTCCCCAAGTGACCGACGACGTCTTCTCTGGCAAGGAAAACTTTCATCACTGACTAGGAAAACTTCTGGAATATGAGTACGTGTAGTGTAAACAAGCTGGTTCACATCCTTTTCAGTTGTCTTTTTCCTTCTCTTCTCCCAATTTTTCTGGCATGAATTGAGTATTGGTATTGGAATCAAGAACCCGCTAAAGTTCAGAAGGGGCCTATTAAAGGAAAAGAAGTTCCTATTTCATCTAACAAAGGCTCAAGGATAAAAATAGTTTGGTTTTGTTGGAATCGCAAGACCAAATGCAAGATAAGAAAGGAAAATCCCGTATTTTGTTCAAGGAGAAAAGAAAAAGTTTGGTACTTTATTACCAAATATTGAAGGGGAAAAAAAAATTACCCAGGAACAAGAGGGTACATAGAGATGCCCCAGTCATTCTTGGCGCTGTGAAGATCGGAGTGACAGATTCCACAATACAGAACTTTAAACCTGACGTCCTCGTCCTCCGTTGCCCTGCGAGGAATCATTTCAACCCAAAAGTAAGATCATTATGTAGGGAACATTTACGAGAAATCCTGCAGTGTTAGAGAACGGGACTTTACCTTCTGGAGAAGTTAAAGGGAGAGAGAATCCCAGATGTGTCTCTAGCAGCCCACCCGAAGGCTTTTACTGGGTGTTCTTCCTCGTGTCCCGTTGTCATATCGACAGGAGTTAAAAGAGTAGGAGAACTAACAGTGAGTCGCTCAAAGTGTAAGGGTAAAAGGAAGAAGATGAAGTGGGATTGGGTTTTGCTACTGAGCGTACGTTGGTTTATATAGACAGAAAGAAGGACCTCATATGCGATGTAGACGTAAATGGCAGAGGACCGAACATCTTCTTCGATATTTCACAGAAATCTCTCCTAGAATATTAAGACTTGCCCACCCACCAAAAATATATATTTAAGATGCCATGTGGATAGGTACCATTAAGTGCCAATTTTTCCTTTCATATTGGTTCAAGCTTTAAATGTGTTTCAGAAGATAAATATTTTTCGTGGTGCTTAACCTTTCGCCTCCACGGTCTATCAAAAATTAAGGTTCAATATCAGTATAGCTTAAAATTGTTTATTTTAAACATGTGGAAAAGCCTTGATTCTGCTCGAAACACGAGGAGAATTAATTAATAATATAAAAAATAAATAAAATTTCGTGCTATGATACCTGACAAATGCAAAGGCACCCAACGAACATGCATTCTCAGGAATAAAGAACCCAACCAGGCAACAACCATATTTTTGGAACTTCCTTTTACGTCACTGGCCTTAGAGTTTTGAAACTTTAGAAGTTGTTCGGCTGTGGTGTTTTTTAAGAATTTTTTGTGTTTCGAGAATTTTTAAGTGATATTAACTTTATTGGTATGCGTGTTTTAGTTATTTTTATGTAGTATTAAAATGATGTTTGGTTGTAGAATATTTTGTATTCTAAAAATTCAAAAAAATCTTGAAATTTTTTTTTAACCCAACAGACTCTTAGACTTCCTTTCAATGGCTTTTCAAGATTTGCTTTCTTTGCTCAAATTAAAAAAAAAATAAAATCTGCTTTCTTGAAGAAAGGCCGGCAAAGTTGACCAAATAAATACACAAATAGGCCGTGCAATTTTACCGGGACTAATTTTAGACTGAATCTGGACTAATTAAGCCTTGCTTTATATTTTGCCGGCAGTCAACGACGTGCACGTGTAATTTTCCAGGAAAGTGAGAAGAAGGTTGTAATTTGGAACCTAAAAACTTTTCCCAAAGGGAAGTCAATCGCCAACAGTCACTCTCTTCCGTTTACACGACGCAACAACCCTTGACTTCATTTTCTAAGACGGAGACGATATTTATAAAGATGCATGATCAAGGTGTAGCGAAGTGTCACAACTCGCACTAGTGGACCAGCACGTCTGTTCCTCGGAGATATTTCTCGGACTAGTTACGATCGACGAACTATTTAATAATTTATAAATTAACTCCTCCTTTCAAATGTTAATCAAGTAGCGAAAAATAATAATTTTGTTTGTTAAATGAGAACGGAGGAAAGTGGGAATTTGAGATAATTTTTTACACCGTGACAAATTGCTGTGCATCTTCTTAATTAGTTGGTTAATTAGAGGAAATGGAGTGCATGCGTATTGACTATTGACTTGCCCTTAGGAAGTCGAGCAATGTTGTACTTGGAAGGTTCATTGTAATTCTCTTACCAGCGGTGTGACAGCTACCGGTACCGGAAAGCCGGGGGCAGTTCACTGCTTCCACCGTTTTGTTGTTGTTTTTTTTATTCATATGAAATACATGCTGATTACTGGCCTTTCTAACATTTAACTACCATATAGAGGAGCTGCTAATATCTAATGCTATAATAATGTTTATCATAATGAAGGAAATAAAAGCTATATAAGGAAAGATATTGTCAGAGCTGTATAAGAAATGATATCACCAAAATTGATGAATATGTACAAGGAAATATATGGACATAAAAGGGAAAGATATTGTCAGAGCTGTACAAAGAAAGATATTGGCAAGAATTGACTGATCTATATAAGGAAAGATATGAACAACAAAGGGAAAGATATAGCAATTGGCGATTATGCACAAGGAAAAATATAGACAGCCCAAAATTGGCAAATTGTACGAGGAAAGGTACGAACAACAAAAGAAAAGATATCGTTAGAGCTGTACAAGAAAAAATATTGTCAGAATTGGCAATTATGTACAAGGAAACATTTGGACAGCAAACGGTGTGTTTTGAAGCTGTGCTTCTCTCGTGGCTTGCATCGCATTTAGCCCCATAGCCGGGCGCCCACCTCTCTCTCTCACTGGTAACTGCTAACATTGGTACCGATAGGCACTAGTTACCAACCTAAACAGGATCAGTGCCGCCGCCTATTTGGAGGACACCGGCATGGACTGCGTTGATGGGGGTAGAAATCGTCCTCCGCCCTACTCATGCACAACCCTGCTAGTAAGAGAAAAAATTTGGTTATAAGATTATTGGTTCTAAGTTATTATAAACAACAGTTAGAACTTAAAAAAATTAAATTCAAAGGCTCAACTTGACTTGCCTCAACTAACTTTGGGGGTTAAATTTGTATTTTAAAATCTTGACCCCTCCTTATAACATCTTTGTATATAGAGTTTATAACATCTTTGTATATAGAGTTTATAAATCAATAATTGTATCCCAAACAACCTCAATGTGCTTACTCGGTTCCCCAAAACCAAAATATTTCAAAGCACTATAAATGGCGATCCCAGCACACAATAGTGACCAGTGTCAGTGGCATGTTTTTGGGGGAATCGAACAATATCTCGCCCATTAGCTACTATCACAGGCGGAGGCAGGGGGGGCGAACAGGGGCCACCACCCCGATTGGCTCTCCCAAAAAAAATTTTACACCTAATATTTTTTTATTTTATTTTACCATGCCTGCCCCCCTTGACCCACTGAAAACTCAGCCCGCCCCCTTGCCTATTCTCCTCTCTGCAGTTTGATAATTATTCGTTTGTTGTATGCCAAGCTAAAATATTACTTATTTACGTCAACCAGCAAGCGAAATCACATGGAGCCAACCATATTTGCAATTGAAAAAGGGGATACGAACGGCTCATTAGAAAAAAGCAAAGGATTCATGGAGGGGCCAAGCTAATATGTTGGATGTGCAACATAAAATATGAACTAAGGTGCATGTAAGAGATTGAATTATGCTACCTAACATAACTGGATAAAAACACTTATTTTTTAATGGATTTCCTGGGCTGGTGTGGAGATGTTAAAATTGAGCTTTTTGTTCCAATTTTTTTTCTATCATCATTTACCAAGTTGACATTTTCTCATTCATTGGGGTTTATGCATGTAGCTTTTTCTGTGTCTCCTATCTTCTACATTTTGAGACCTTGCATCATATTTCTTCTGTTTGAGTCACGTTTTGGTTTACTGTTTACTTTTTGTTTTTTGTTTTCTAAGCCAAGTATGTATTTTCTTTTTGCAATTCCATGATTCAATTACCACCTCTCAATATCAGTAAATAGTACGGTACGTGTATTTCAATATTTTTAGTCCTTAATTTTTTATATTTTAACTCTTATGACATTTTTTTTGCATTACGTAGTAACAAAAAAATTTTTGTCAATTTTTCCTTTGGAGTTTATCCCCCTTCAATTGCATTCCTGGTTCCACCACTGGCTACCATTGTATCTGAGTAGCCTCCATATATTACTGCTCCATCGTAATAAATAGAACCGTAGGTGAATATCATTTTCCTACAATAAATTTCAAGGTCAATTTTGTTACAGCTCTCGCAGCAGTACCGGTATGCCCCAACCATGCATGAGTCATGTGTATCCAACACCCACTTCGTCTCCCACTTTAACTTTCTTCAACTTGCTCCCCCACTTCGATCACTTCCCCAACAATTTCGTGCCTGCCAAGAGACCAGCTTCAAATGGCTCACTAAGTGGAATTTATTGTATTGAAACAAAAGTGCTGGATGGCATGGCTGGCCTCTACGAGTAATCTTAAACACCAAAATATTGGCGTTTTAAACAATCTTCCAACTGAGGAGAAATGCCATTTGACTTTCTCAATCCAACACTAAAATATGAGAAAACAAAATCCAGATTGCAAAGGAAATGATCTGCGCATGTGCATAAGGTTCTCTGGAAACAGGGCAATCACCCAGAGCGAAGCGAGTTTGTAGTCCATTGCGCCAGATTATGGGCCGGCCCACGTATTCAATAGACCAGTTGCTGTGGCATTGCCGAACAGAGAAAGGAGTCTTGCCTCTGGTTCGAGTTTTGGGTTAGGGTTTGTAGGACCTTTGGGCCTCTTTGTATCTGTGGGCGTTGTGCCCATGTTTGCCTACGAATAATAATGGGCTTCAAGTCCATCCCTTGGTTGTTGTAATGTCTGGGTTGTTAGGTGTTGGGAGTAGCCTTTTGAGTACTGAGAATATTTTTGTAATTGGAGTTTGTAGTTCTACCTTTTGATATAATGAAGATTGTTAGGGATTGGGTAATTGTTAGGTGTCGGAAAAAATGCACGAACCATTAATTGACACTAATTTACCCTTAACCAAGTAAATAAAGCTGTTGACTTATCTTAGCTAATTACACTAAATGGTACCTTTGGGCCTCTCCTCTGTGGTGTTTGCATTGTACCCATAATAATAATAAAATGGGCTTGACCCTTCTATTTGTTGGGTTGTGACGTAGTTCTACAACATACGGAGGTTATAGTTACAAGGAAGACGAACAATCATCACACTACACACTGACTTACACTACCCTAACCAAGTCAGCTGTTGAATGGATCTTTAGCTAATTACATTAAGAAATTTATAGTGTATTTGTTTAAAAATGTTTATATTCTTAATTATGAATGGGAATTTTTCTTCACGGAAGGACCAAGGTAGATGTGAACGTAGAAATTTCTATTTATAGTAAAATATCCGGATTGAGTTATAGTTACTAATAATGGGAAGACGAACAATCATCACAGTCCTACAAGAATGCAGTTGTGATCCAATTATCACCAATAGTGGAATGTGAGATCAATTATCAGGACGATGGATGGCTTGCTTAATTAATTTGACTCGCAAAATCACTTTCTCGTGTTCTTCTCACCTGTTCGTGCTTCTTAATTTGAAGGAGGAATCTTTGGTTCACGTCCAGATAACAAGGCACAGATTGGCCTTGTTGAAGAAGTAAATAAACAAAGGTCAATAACATTCTTAACACTGTAAATATTGCAGGAAGGCGTGAGTAGCACTACACGAATCTTCGTTTTGTTTTGAGCAAAGGTGCGGTACTGCATTGTTTATTACGATTTCTTTACAAATTTAGGTGAGAAAGATATACAACATACAGAAGGAGACTTAATTATCCCAAGTCATTAATAAGATTTGGAAGATTAATCAAGTACAAAACTTTTCATTTTCATTTCGAGACTCTAAAAATAAAGAATGATATGGGATCCTGCTCCCTAAATGATATGGGATCCTGCTCCCTAAATGATATGATCAATCTTTTTTATCACAAAAATTACAGACGATGTAGATTTATATACGTCACTGTAGTGTGTTTCCTGTAGGGGCCGCACAATCTTATAAAATCTTCCGCATGATCACCGATCAGGCGGCCCTTCAAGACGAAGGTAGTCATACATGAGTCCTTGAAAAAGATTTCCCCGCCTTGACTGTGTGAGATAGACTGTGTTGCTTCCTTCTTGGAACAGATTTCCTGCAAGATCGACGCTGTAGAACCAATATAACCCATGAATCCCGTGCCTTGCAATGGCGTTATCCCTTCCTATAAGTCCCGTTGAAAAGTGAGCAGGTTGGACACTGGGGTCGTTGACACGAACCTTGTAAAGCAAGTCACAGGAACTCCGTAAGTTTAACACTAACCGAAAAGAACAAAATGAAACAAAAACCACTGTTCTAGTTGAATCACATAATAGTTTAGCTTTCAAGATAAGACTTTCAGAAAATCAGAGATGGAGCGAGAAAGGGAGAGAGAATGAACAAAAAAGAGAGAGGAGGGACTAGGGAGTCAGTACCTTCACTTCAGCAAAATTGGATGACGCCAAGGCCAACTGGAGTGTGTAACTCCCCTTCTTGTTCACACTTCCCAGTACAAATTTGATCTGCCATGTTGTTGGCTCGTATGTTCCATTTTTTGCATCCCTGGTTACCTGAGCGAAGAACCAATCTTTCCGATAATCGCTAACGCCAACAGTGTAGACGAGGTCCTGACTCCCATACAATTCTGCATACCGGTCCCATAAGCCATATTGCCTGAACCTGCCGGTCATAAAAGCTTATGTTTAAGAAATATAATTCTGTAACTCTTAAAATTGCGACAGCAGTATCAGAGTACTGTTGGTGTGACTAACTTGTCTGAGTGATTGTACAATCTGTTCATGAACTTTGGGTCTGCGTCTGGTATATAGAACTCTCTGGCTGAACGGTCAGGGATGCCAATTTCCCACAGGGTTGGACCTTTTCTTGGAGGTCTATAAGCAAGCACACCCAATTGTGTGTGCGAACCTGCATTCATGAAAGCCAGTGGAACTATATTGATCAGCTAGGTTGCATGGTTGGTCTTCAAGTTAGCGGTTTTTATACGTCTCTGTATGTGCGCACCTGGTTTAACAGTAATCTTGGTCTTATATCTGTAGTCGCCAACAACACCAGGGACCCATGCGTACAAATTATAGTCTCCGGGTCGGACGTTTTCAATTACGAAGCGTCCCTGGTCGTCAGCCTGAGTCCAGAATTGATAACCCTGATCAAAAGAAGCAACAGAATTTACAGATGATTAGTGCCTGATCACCCTTCACGATTAATTCGCAGGGAACAGATTTTAGAATAAATTACCTTGCTTTCTCTTTGCCATGATCCCACCTCTCCAGGAGCTGCCAAGCCCACATGGGCAGATTTCGCCCATACGAGTTTCCCTTGGATGTACCTAACAGAGGAAGATTAAGTAAAACCATCGTCTAACATGAGTGGGAAAATCATGCAAGTAGGAAGTAGCCGAGACACATACCGGTCACGGACTACCATTTGGCCCACAACTGTTCCACGTTGATCAGCAGTAGGGAAATCTTTTGATTGAGCGAAATTGTATGGCCAACTATCGACTTCATGCAACATCTAAAAGAAAACAACTACCGAATTAATTAACAAATTCAATTTAGGGAAAATTCGAAGGAAAAGAGTAATTTATACCTGTTTTTTAGCGTCCGGCCAAAGATTTTGGGTTTCGATTTTACTCTTTACCGAGTTAAGATAGACAAAAATAGGACCATAAACTTTTTTCCATGGCTCTCCCTCTTGAAATTCGATGTTTAGATCCTCCCCAGCATAGTGAGTACTCATAAACATCTGAACATGGCCAACCAAATTAGAAAGATCACAATTTTATCATACCCAATGGGAATTGCATCGTACCATTCACGTGGAGTGATGCAGATGGGAGAGGAGATTGACTTACAGCGAGAGCAGTAGGGCCCGCGTGGGATGTGAGCTCCTGCTTGAAGGGCCCGGCTGCACGGAACTCTTCGCTGGGTGTTATGATCCAGAACCCAACAGGTGGGTCGGCCGATATCCATCCATGAACCTTGTTATCTCTGCCCGCCAACGAGTACTGGTACTTGTCATCCACCTGCGCCCCACATCACCCCGTACCTTCAAATTGTGAGCCCGAGGCATACCCAAGAATAATCACGAAGATATATTCTATTCTTCACTCGTTTACAGGTAATTTGTTTCTGGCAACTTTTCTTTTTGATTGGGAGTTTATGCAACATAATTCAAGATATCGATGGGCATGTAAAGTTAAGGGGATGCTCTAACGGGTCTCTTTCTCAGATGTTTCGGTGATTTGCCAAAACAGTCACTGCCGGAAAAGCAAGAAATTTTACTCGGACATTCAACTTTGTATAAGCTAATATAGTGTTACCCCTTAAAGAATAGACCACAACGATCTGAAATCTGACGTTTACTAAGACAAAAGTAAAACTTGAACGCATTAACACGGACCCAGAAGAAATGGACACAAAAGTACCTCTCCTTTGAGTTCTGGATCGGATGGCTCGGTTAAAAGAACAGCCTCCGGGAAGGCGAGGGTTTCCCCCTTTTTGCGGTCTTCAGCCGTTGGCATTATCCTCTGCTTGTCGTCCGATATAACCATGAAACGAAACCTGACCATTGATTTCCCATACAATTTTCAGAATTAACAGTGTTCAAGATCGCCACCAATGTTTTTCAAGAGGTCAGAGAAGAGAATCCGCCAATTCAGATTATTTAGCATAACCAACTGTAATTACTGTTTTGCATCTCGTTTTCCTTTGGATAATAGAAGAAAGGAACATTTTCTATTTACTTTTTCTCTTCGAGCTTGTAAACTGCCCTGATTTGACCCAGAGACACCGCTGGCCATCCTTCAAGACGCTCAAATATTGCGTACGAGTAATATCCCGAAACGCCACGCCGAAATATATACCTGCAAAGGTTGATTTGACAAGGTTAGTATACCGATTACCGATGCATAATCACAGACTGCGAAGACCACCTGTTGACGAAGGAAAAAAGATATTGCACCTTCTGTCTACGTTTAGGGGAACAGATCCTTCTCGACGAAGAGAAACGTCCCATTTTTGACTAAACGACAGCTCTACTTGATCTTTGTTCTCAGTTATGACCGTGAACTTTGTTCCTGCTACGCTGCAAATATTTCAACTTACACAAATTGAGTTTGGGACAAGTACGACGACGTTTTATAGTACAAATCTCTATGCGCAGATATGTTGATTTGGAGAGAGGATTTTCATTACCTCTGAAGGATACCATCACGGCCTTGTGGGTCGTTCCAAGTTACATCCCAATACCTAAGCGTACGTGTTTGATTTTGCCAAAGAAAGCGTAGTAATTAAGTAAGGAGGCAAACGGCTCCAAATTAAATTAATCACCTTTAAAACACACATAAAATGCATGCACGTACCCTCTGTTATCTCTTTCGTTATGCTCCTCAAGCAAATTGTTGATACCATTATAAGCAATTCCCACAACATCACCCGCTGGTCTCGATAATGTGACCTGCACGATGCCATTATCCACCACCACCTGAAAGCATTTATGTAATTAATTAGGGGAGTTAATTTATACTATTTTACGATCGAGGCAGAAGATAAAGAAAAGGTACAGCTTATAAGAGTTCGTATATATTAAATACGAAGCATGTAAATTCATGGATCCTCAATTCTATTGGGAATCTCTCAATTGTTTCTGGTTTTCATGTGAAAGAGGTTACGTATGCGATGTGATTCACACGTTTTTTATGTCGGTAAGAGTACATTAGTCAACTTATCCAAGAACAAGATAAGAACATCTGAACATGAAGACATTGATTAGAAAATGCATGAAAAAATCGATTAGGTTAGCAAACTCATTGACGAGGTAATTAGACAAACGAGTTCGCTATCGATGTCTGTACACGATTAATTGTCAGAAAAGAAAAATCTGTGGCATGGAGATAAACATGCATTTACCTCCCGATGATTGCGGGTATCTAGCTTCACCTCAGGGGAATCTTGGGCGTCACCAAGGTTGATGAGGATTCTCCTGCATTGTATATCAAAAAATTTAGGAAAACAAGTTATGGGTGTGGGACTTGACGAAGTGCGAGGACTATCCGAAGAGGCTCCTGAAATTTTCCTCATATTTAATTTCCGTTGTCTGTGAAAAGTAAAAACTATTAGTCAATAGGGCACGTACGTAAAACTATTTCCTGAGTACCTAAACCAAATCTTAAAAAAGTTGACAATCTAAATAGTGATCTTCTAGCTGTCATTCCAATCGAATATACGAGAAAATCCTAATTATCTATTTGTAAATGAAAGAAGATACTATAGTCTATAGGTGATGCTATTTTCCCTCGAGCATTATTCCCTCCCTGCCCCAGGATAGTGGCTCCCAACACGAGATGTTTCTAAAATAGTAGAAATCGAAAAGGTTTTACTGAACATCATGTGCATAATACCCTGTCTTCCTCTTTTCCGGTGAAGAATAATGGTCTAGGAAAAGAAAGAACTTGTAAATCTCTTTCCACCGGAAAGCTGGTGGATTTGGAAACGGAGCCAACGAAAACTGTAAAAGAGAAGAGCCAAAGTAACGAAGAGTCGGTTCTACACGCCAACCCGCCGGTTTCTGCAACTATCGGAGATATCTGTATAGACTATACTCCTAAATCTCTCTCACTCTCTCAATACCTCGCCTGCCGGTTTCCTTTTGGCCAAGCAGGTTTCTAAGATTTAGAGCTAATAAAAGATGAGGAACAACCTCAGTGGGATCTTCTCGGAATTACAACCGGCAACGAAGACGCACACCAGCAAAATCACTCCTATGCGTCCCACAAGCCATTGGCCTGGCCAGTTTACCTTGTTCATATTGACCTGACAACCAATATAAAAGTAAGCCAAAAACCATGAGATTTCAATGAAGAAGTACACGAACACGGAACAACGCTCTCAGAAAGAACAGACGAAAAAGATTGCAAATGATAGGACTGAAACAGAGAAATAAATCATCCAGAATCCATAATTAGTAGAAAAATCTCTCGGTCCAAAACAAGAAGAGAAAGAAAATAGTGTTTTAGCCCCCACCAAACAGGGCAACATAGATACAATTCTATATATATCGAAGGGTTTCTGAGTGGAACCTTGAAACAGGATAGCAATTCAGAAAACGTACTGATCATAGGGTTAATGCCAAGTGATAGCATTTATATAGCAGCACGACAGGAAGGATGCCGCCTTTTCTTCTTCCTTTTTTTAATGTCTCGTACGCTTCTGTTTTGACTCTTCTTCTTATTTCTTTTATATATATATTATATATATTCTTTTTGTTGGCATGAAAGAAAAGGCCCTATATATGTTTTATTTAGGCATCAAAGTGGAGAATATGCTAAGTGCTAACCCAACCAGGTTTCAATTGAGGGCGCGACAAGTCGTTCCAATCTTTCAAACAAATTTTGATACTTTTTCCTTAGCAGTCTAACTGTTTATGAAAGTACGAAGAAGCAGGAATTTGGTACTCTTAACAATCACGCGGTCAAAACGGAAGGTGTGCATAGAACCCCTGCCAACTTTTGACGCTATTAGCCATTAGCTAGGAAGCTTGTTTGAGGAACGTGTTCGGTGTTGATCACAATTGTTGTGTTGAAAAACATGTTTTCCTATGCGCTGGTTATGCCGTCGTACCAAAGTTTTGCCAAATTTTAGATCTGGTGAAGCAGGTTGAAACATAAAACCCGGTTCAACAATTGACGGGTGATTTTCTCGGGGACCATTAGTAAAACCCGTTAAAAGTCCACAATTGACACAACTACCGAAATAACGCCGTACTTTTCTCGTTATAGATTTGGAGACTCTCTGAACTTTCGTAAGGATTTAGATTTCCGTTAGAGGACTCGTTTTTCTACGGATCTTATTAATTCGTTAAATTTTCTAGGTTCCTAAAATGGAAAGTTAGGTTCCAGAGCGACCTAACTTTGAAATTAGATTAATCCAAACCCCACACCCGCGGCCAGCCCCCAACACAAAGTCTAATGTAATTAGCAGTTGGCCAGAATCAATACGACTTCACATTTAAAATACAGGAAGCTGGTTGGGGTGTTAACATTAATTCTTGCGTACCGTCTTTCTCTATAAAACGTGTTGAAATCTAGCAGGGGTGTTTCGTTGCCTAATGTCCGATATTCGGGTTGAAATCCATAAAGCAATGACGCCATGGCTAACGAGAAATTAGTAATATGAATTCACGAGCTTTTAGCTGCTTCCTTTTATCAAATAAAAAAGTAATATATGCACGCGTGAAAACTTAATACAACATGGTCATGAGTCACGTTGGCAAGTATTTGGCTGGTCTGGTCATGGTCAGTATTTTGCGTAGAAAATGGCGTTCAAGTGCGCAGATGACTTTTGAATGGAAAAAGGAATGTTGAATTCTATAATTTACCTGATAACAGATGCAGACCAATCAGTTGAAAGAATAGATTGATGGGGCCTCGACTTCAGAAGTTCAGGCGGACCCCAAATCATAATCAAGGCCAGGATTGACGGGGGAGACTGGTATGCTGATTTCAACGCCAATACACCACATACGCCTCTTGAAGGCAACCTTACAGCGCCGTCTCAGGCAAGCTTGTTGCAGGCGTTTGGGGGGACGTATTCTCGGTGTTTAAGCCCAAGGAAACAAACGATTAGGAAAAGCGCCTTTTGTAGATATAGGGACATTTCAGATTGCATAAGAAATAAGACTGCAATGAGAGGTGTCCCGTTGGGTTTGCGCGCGATAGTAGGCGCTCCGCTCCGTACATGACGGCCACAAATCCCACATTACTGTAATTACCCCTACCCTTTCTTCATGAGCTGCGAAAACCCCGTAAAAGGATGACCTTCGCGTGTCTTGTGGACGCCCTACTCTTTTAGGTCTTTTACCTTACACAGTCCCCTGCGCAAATCATGCAGGATTGACGTCGTTGCTTCTCCAATTTGATAACATTAGACAGTCATAACAGATAGTCACGACGACTCAGGATTCTGAGCAACCTAGCTAATATTCAACTTTTTAGCTCAAACTAAATTATCTTCCATTCGGTTTTAATCCTTTCTCAATTCTCATAAAAACTCCACGGAATTTAGAAATTTAGAGAATTACTACACTTGAGTTTCCAACTTTATTAAAATACCCTTTTATGTAATCAAATTATCAGGATTTTGAACCGCCGGTCCAGCAAGATATTAAAAAAAATGGTTTGAGTCACTAGAAAAGCTATTCTGCGGAGCAGGTTGGTTAAACATGTCGCCCCATAATTTGTAATGACCCCTCATAATTTTTGGAAAAATAAATCTGAGAGGAAGAAAGAAAGTGTGAGAGAGAAAATAACTACTTTATAATTAGTGCGCCCTCCACTTTTTAAAAGAAAAAATAATACTAAAAGTGTTTTTTTTTTTTAATTTTTTCCTCTTCTTCCATTTTTTTTTTAAAATTCTTTTCTCTATCCCTCCCTCTTTTTTAGAATCTCTCTCTTCTAGAATGTGTATTTCTACCCTTTTTTTCTTTGTATTTCTCTATTCTTTCTTTTTTTTTCTTTTTTTTCTCAATGATTTTTTTGCCTAACCTTGCATTGCAGAATTTTCTTCAAAGTTAGAATTCTAAATGTTTTTTTCTTCTTTGTGTATTTCTCTCTAGATTTTAATATTGTTTATGCCTTTGTCAATAACTTATTTTATTCTAAACTTTTGATTGCATTCACAAGGTTTTAATACTGATATAATAATTGATGACTTTTACTCCTTGAAGGAATGTCCGATTCAATTAGCATAATTGATGAAAATTTGGCTAAAGTTTATAATTTTTTTTCTTCAAGTTGTAGAATACGTTGTTACATTGTAATAATGCTTATTTTGTTTATAATAAAAATTTAAAGACCCTAGAATTAGTCGAAGTACACTTACGATGACCTCAACACTCGATTAAAAAAAATTTAAGCAAAAGTTATATTTGACCTCAAATCCTTCCCTGCTCGTAACCATTAGGTTAGCACTGGAGGTCGGTTAAGCGAGACACTGCAAGCGCCTTGAAAATTAGGCAAATGATACTTTCAATATTCTGAAGTGGGGTACTTGTCTAATAGAAGTCTATAATATAAAGGGGCCACGAGGGCGGGCTACATGATAAGAGAGTTATTACAGTTCATTACAACACAGATAAAGGCCCAAAAGGCCACAAACGAACAAGCCACAAAGGCAACAACCAACCGGGCCAACCCAGCAACCATACCTTCCAAAGACCTGTTCCTAAACCTGTAATCACTGCAGAGGGCAGAGTCTCGCCGGAAAAGAGGATGTAAATTCGGGCACCTCATCCCACGTCAAATGGATAAGCAAAGCTTTGTGCAAACATTATACATTGTATGGTATATCATATCATGATGTAATGAGAGGATTAATTAAGCTTGATTCTTAGCCTTAATTACAATGGGGCAAATAATGATGCCCAGCTTCTAATCTTATATAATTAATTTTGCTGGATAACTATCTGGAACATGCAGATCACCGTTGCCCTTCTAGGTAGTTTGACTCCTAGACTCCTTGCCTGTCTGAGATAGATGATGTTCTTTCCGATTTGCAATAGATTACTTCCTACATCAATGCTGTATACAGCCCATGAATTCCGTGCCTCGCGATGGCATACAACTCCTATGGAATGAACCGGACCTTACAACGCAGTCACGAGATTCCATAAGCAAAATATTGCAGAAGGCCATGAAATAATTCTCAGCTCAACTGTGTACGTTGCAATTCAGCTTCATGGGCTGACGCCAAGGCTAACTGGAGCATGGTTCACTCTTTCAAGTTCAAATACGATCTGCCACATATGTATGATTATTCACATTCCTGCACTACAGTGTCAGAATCAAGAACTTGAAAAACTAGAGGCTATCAAGTAAAGGTGAAGCAAACGAATACATTCTATACCTGGTAACATATCGGTACGGTAATCGCTAGCATCAATAGTGTAGATGAGATCCTGATCGCGATATACATCTGCATAACCCATATTGTCTGAACCTGCAAGTGAAAACACTTGAGCTTGATTAAGCTAAATTTTTTAAGTTTATCACAATGTGTCTGTTGGTGTATTTAACTTCTCCAATTGTCATTGTACAGTTCATCATACGGTATATTGAACTCTGTGCGGTACGATTTGTACCATGTCTTGGAATGTTTTGTTTATAATAAAAATTTAAAGACCCTCAATTAGAAATACACACGCGGAGATTAAAAAAAATTTAAGCAAAAGTTATATTTGACCTCAAATCCTTCCCTGCTCGTAACCATTAGGTTAGCACTGGAGGTCGGTTAAGCGAGACACCAAGGGCGCCTTGAAATACTTTTTCTCTTCTCTTTGCATTAGGCAACATGGATACTTTCAATTCTGAAGTGGGGTACTTGTCTAATAGAAGTCTATAATATAAAGGGGCCACGAGGGCGGGCTACATGATAAGAGAGTTATTACAGTTCATTACAACACAGATAAAGGCCCAAAAGGCCACAAACGAACAAGCCACAAAGGCAACAACCAACCGGGCCAACCCAGCAACCATACCTGCTGGGTCCAAAGACCTGTTCCTAAACCTGTAATCACTGCAGAGGGCAGAGTCGATCGCCGGAAAAGAGGATGTAAATTCGGGCACCTCATCCCACGTCAAATGGATAAGCAAAGCTTTGTGCAAACATTATACATTGTATGGTATATCATATCATGATGTTAATGAGAGGATTAATTAAGCTTGATTCTTAGCCTTAATTACAATGGGGCAAATAATGATGCCCAGCTTCTAATCTTATATAATTAATTTTGCTGGATAACTATCTGGAACATGCAGATCACCGTTCAGGGAGGCCCTTCTAGACGAAGGTAGTCATACATGACTCCTTCAAAAGGAGTCGAACTCCTTGCCTGTCTGAGATAGATGATGTTCTTTCCGATTTGCAATAGATTACTTCCTACATCAATGCTGTACAACCAATACAGCCCATGAATTCCGTGCCTCGCGATGGCATTGTCCCCTCCTACAACTCCTGTTGAAAAGTGGGGAGGTATGGAACTCGGGTCGTTGAACCGGACCTTACAACGCAGTCACGAGATTCCATAAGCAAAATATCAAACAAACCGACAAAAGAAATGCAGAAGGCCATGAAATAATTCTCAGCTCAACTGTGTACGTACCTGCAATTCAGCTTCATGGGCTGACGCCAAGGCTAACTGGAGCATGTAATTTCCCTTCTTGTTCACTCTTTCAAGTTCAAATACGATCTGCCATGTCGTTGCTTCATATGTATGATTATTCACATTCCTGCACTACAGTGTCAGAATCAAGAACTCCAACAAATGAAAAACTAGAGGCTATCAAGTAAAGGTGAAGCAAACGAATACATTCTATACCTGGTAACATGAGCAAAGAACCAATCGGTACGGTAATCGCTAGCATCAATAGTGTAGATGAGATCCTGATCGCGATATACATCTGCATACCTTTCCCATAACCCATATTGTCTGAACCTGCAAGTGAAAACACTTGAGCTTGATTAAGCAGTAACGATTTTTTGTTTTTTTGTTTTTTTTTAAGGTTGCAGTATCACAATGTGTCTGTTGGTGTATGTGACTAACTTCTCCAGGTGATTGTCATTGTACAGTCGGTTCATCAGTGTTGGGTATGGGTCCGGTATATTGAACTCTCCGGCGGTGCGGTCAGGGATGCCGATTTCCCACAGGGTGGGACCATGTCTTGGAGGCTCATACACGAGGACATCCAATTTAACTTCGGAACCTGCAGCATTGGATGTCAATGAAGCAAAATAAATCAGCAAGTTGCAGGAGATCGATCGCTAGTAGAGGAAACACAAGCACTGATCAGGTAAACCTTTAATTACCTGGTTCAATACTAATCATGGTATCATTTTTGTAATCCCCAAGGAAACCAGGGACCCAGGCATACAGATTATAATCCCCAGGTAGGACGTTTTCAACAAGGAAATGTCCTTGCTCGTCAGCTTGCGTCCAGAATTGGTAACCCTGAAAGAAATCATCAACTAAATTATTCATGACCCTCCATAACTCAAAAGAAAAACTATGTACCGAAAATTACCTTGCTTTCTCTTTGCCATGATCCCACCTCTCCAGGAGCCGCTAAACCCACATAAGCAGATTGCCCGAACATTAATCTCTTATTGATATACCTAATACAGCAATGGGTCAAATCATTCTATATGCCTTGCGAGTTAACTTGAATTTGAGTAGAGGAAAGAATTCCTGCCCGTATCCAAGTCGCATACCGGTCGCTGACTAGCAATTGACCCGTAACTGTTCCACGTTGATCAGCAGGAAGGAAATCTTCTGATTGGGTGAAATTGTAGGGCCAGCTTTCCACTTCGACCACCATCTAATTGAAAATGCAGTCGAGAATTTAGCTAAATTCCAAGGAAGAAGATGAATCCTAACGTGTTATATACCTGCTGTTTCGCGTCTTTCCAAAGTTGTAGGGCATCACTTTCATTAGAAACCGAGTTAAGATAGACAAATACAGGACCGAAAACCTTTTTCCATGGCTCCCCATCTTCAAATTTCATCTCTGCGTCCCTCCCAGCATAGTGAGTGCTCACAAACATCTGGACATAAAAAAAAAATACAAAAAATAAAAGATTTTCGAATGATAAATATTAATTATAAAACAAATGATTTTGTCATCTACAATTAAAGTGGTATAATATGAAATAGTTACGAAAATAAAATTCGCATTAAGAAAAAAAAAGTGGCAAGATTCTGGATTCTTCTAGTACGATGTTGACGGTTTGTCTTGTAGTATCCTTCCAGAGGATTAGGTGGACTTACGGAAAGTGTAATGGGTCCCACATGGGAGGTGAGGTCTTGCTTGATTGGCCCAGCTGTGCGGAACTCATCACTGGGTGTGATCATCCAGAATCCGACGGGCGGATCAGCAGATATCCACCCATGAACCTTGTTCTCTGTGTCCTCCAACGAATACTGGTACTTGTCATCTACCTGCGCCACACACCAGGATCACGGGTCTTAAGAGCTCGAGACAAAGGCGCACCAACTCCAAAGAAAGAAAATAACCACAAAAACAGATGATCTGCGGACGGAATTTTTTGCCAAATCCGAGATAAATTAGAGCCAACATTCGTCATCGGCATGAAGGGTACCTCTCCCCTGAGTTCAGGATCCATTGGATTGGTCAAAAGAACAGCTTCTGGGTAGGCGAGGGCCTGACCAGTTTGGCGGTCTTCCGGCATCGGCATGATCCTCTGTTTGTTGTCGGATATTGCCATGTAGTGAAATCTGAAACGTGTATTGAAATACTGTACTAAGTATTAACAATTTTCCCAATCAGCCCAAAATTATTTCTAGAGGACAGTTGAAAGTATCTCCAATCTCGAAGGGTTTGGCAAAATATTTTCGTTTTGTTTTGGATGAAAGGAAACATTGGTTGATTTACTTGTCCTGTTGGAGCTTGTAAACAGCCCTGATTTGAGCAATCTCCACCGCCGGCCAGCCTTCTAGGCGCTCAAATATTGCGTACGAGTAATATCCCGAAACCCCACGCAGCACTATGTATCTGCAACGTTTAATTCGTGTCAATAGATATCTCTGGCCTACAATTTCCACGGCCAGTTAGTCCTGAAATTAATGGAGTAACAGAGCTTGAGTGCACCTTTTGTCTACATTTAAGGGAACTCTCTGTCCACGGAGCGAAACATTCCATGTGTGGCGAAATGAAAGCTCTACTTGGTCTTCATTCTCAGTTATAACAGTAAAGTGTGTTCCTGCAATTCTGCAGACAATTTATACGCCTTTTATTTGCTAAGCCAGAAAACAAATCCATGCGGGTATGGATCAGGAAAAGGAACCCAATTACCTCTCGAATGTACCATCACGCTGTCCTGGCTCATTCCAAACCACATCCCAATACCTAGACATGTTCGATTTTGTGAAACAGAGCTTAATAAGTATTCTGACAGGCGAAAATCTAATAGGTAGATGCAAGAATCCAGGCAATGGCAGGTGAAATGGAAGACGTACCCTCTGTCCTCTCTGGTATTGCGATATTCAAGTAAATTATCTACACCGTTGTACTTGATTCCCAAGACATGACCATCCGGACTCGAGAAAGTCACTTGCACAAGCCCATTATCCACCACTACCACCTGATATGATTTATCTATTCAGTAAAGATGTGTTCAACATTTCACAATCGAGAAAAGTGCACCAAAAAACAAAGGATAATGGTCTACTAATTTGGTTGTTTTTATATACCACGGGAGAGGTATCGATTGTTCTGCTGGTATCACATGCTTGAAAGAGGTTACCGCAAGGATAATGACAAATGGCTCTCGTGTTTAATCTTTCTGGTGACCACAACGTACGTAAAAGGGAGAAAAAGTTAACGCGTTTACCTGCTGAGGATCGGTGGCATACAGCTTCAAGTCATAAAATTCTTTGCCATTGTTCCGGAGAAGTCTCCTGCGGTTCATATATTACGAAGTCATCAAAAGAAGCCTACTGTGATTTTCTTCTCAATGTGATGCTCTATGAATTGCAGGGTTGGAATGGGAAACAAACCACAAGGAAGAATGAATGAACGTCTCAATTTCCAAGAAGTATTTCGGGTTCCATGAAAAGTTGACCGCGTGAGTTTTTCCACCCAAAACGAGGTGGATTTACGTACGAAGGCCACTAGAAACGAATGATGGAGGTAAAGAGAGAGAGAGAGAGAGAGGAGGGGGGACCAACTGTTGATTCACAGAATTCCTTTGCGAGGCAAGCATGTGATCTTACTCTGTTATCAGCTAGCTCAACCGGATGACTTGTTCATGAACCCCACCAGCATAGAGGTTTCGATATTTTTTTTTTTTTGCACTAAATAACGGACTAATGAACCCCTACTATAAAGCTATAGGCCATAAGAACAGAAACGAAAATAAAAGAAAGGGAGAGAAAAAGTATAAACAGAGCAACGACAGTATTTTCGGATTCTTCTGTGTTCTATCTTAATTCTTAAAGACGAGTTGCTCCGAGCCCACCACCGGGTTTCTTATTGAGCAGTCTCCGGTCTGTCTCTAGACTCCCGAAGTAATGCAGACTCCGTCCGACCTCTCTCTCTCTCTCCCCCCTCTCCCTACGTCATATAATAAATGTCCTTTATGGCCAAGCTTTGTAGGAACTAGATGGAGGAAAAGATGAGGAATGACCTAACTGGGGTCTTCTCAGAGCGCTCGCCAAGCAAGAAGGACACCAGAAAAATCAGTCCTAAGCACCCAACAATTGAAACCCATTGCCTACTCCTGCTTACGTTCTCCATACTCATGACCTGCACATCAATTGGGAAAGAACAAAAACCATAAGGAGTACTCTTGCGAAGAACTGGGACGATGCTTTTGGAAAGAACAACAGAAGTAAATTGAAACTGGAGAAACTAGTAGCAAAGAAGAAGATATCATCAATGCCTCAATTTTAACCAAAGAAAAAAAAACTCTTCACCCACCCAGTAATGTGATTTTTTTTTTTTCACGAAACATGGATTTACCTGGAAGAAAATGCCAACATGCAGTAACTCTACATTAAATTCTGTCTGGAAACTTGGCACCTACGAAAATGTAGGCAGATACGTACATATGATGCCAAGTGAATGGCATATGAATCGCTTCACGGAAGGAAGGGCTGCTGCTTCTTTGCTTATGTTACTATTCTTAGTGAATATTTTAATTAATTAGTTGTTCATTGCATTCAAGCGAAGGAATTGCTAACCCAGGTTTCGGGGTTTCAGTACTTAGTAATCCACGGGGTGGTCCAGTTTTTGAAACTATAGAGAAGGGTGATTTCGTCCAAGAAAAAGTATTACGAGACCGTCATAGGAAGTCAACACAGTTTTTTTTGTTTCTCTAATTGCCATCCGAATTAGGAAGTCACGGTTGATTTTTTTTCCTATTTTTCAATAGTTTATTTATGGGGGGTAAGTAAGGCGCAATAGATTCAACGCACTATATGGTACCTTTTGACAATTATAGGAAATATTGGTCATTTTGTGAGACGAAACCGTTGGGTATTGACCAATTTGTGGTCACATAACATATCCTATGCTGGCGTAGGTAATTATGGCGTTACACCAAAATTTGACAAATTTGAGAGATCGATGTGGGGTGCTAGGTTAAAACCTAAAAAACTAGTCCAAAGTACATATTTGATGGCGCAACAATAATGATGTTTTGAAACAACATACAAATATGACTTAGGGAATTCCCCCTTAATTCTTTGTAGATTTGGAGACTGATCTCTAGTTAGGATAAATAAATGTGACGCTCATTTAGGAATATCTATGAAACCCAAATTATAGATTGTAACTTGCATCCACACGGAAAAGGGAAAGATAACCCTTTAGATCAGTTATTATGAGTTGCTTTTTCTCCCAAAGGATTTTTTTTTTTTTCTGCTCAAGAGGGGAGGTAGCAACCCTCCCTCTCTAGGCTAGAGAGACTATAGGAGCACCTTTCATTGCCACAATTCGAGGAAGACCATTAACCGGTTTCTAACTAAGCTTAAGGTTAAACTTTATTTTCGCAAGCGATTTTAATTAATGTCTAAACTCTAATTTCTAATCTTGAAACTAGTGAATATATGGATGGTGTCAATTGGGCTATAATAGACTCATTTAACTCTCCAGATGAATCCTCTTATGTTAAATTTAGGGTTAATTGGTTGAACCTCTGTTTGCCTATGCAGAGAATAAGATATATGTGGTAGGTGTCTTAGATTCACAAACTTGGAATTCCTGTATGTGCATTTCGTCCTAATGAATGTAATATGCTTATTGAGTACTATATATACACTAATTAAAATGGTAACGAGTTCACAATATTTTTTTGAATTTTAGGAAGGATTAGTTAATGGGCGTCAATATTCTTTCCATGGCTGCTTCTATTAGACGTGTTGAATCTAGGGAAAACTCTCCTGGAGAGACAAATGTTACGTCCGACATTCAGCTGTGGCAAAACCCACAGTATTTTGGACGTGACCAACGAAAAGGCATCATGATGAATTCAGAAACCTAGCTGCCAATGAAAGCCCACCGCAAGGCAAACGAATATGGCCAAGTCGATCGACCATCATGTGACTTTTTGACTTTATACTGTCTTGTTACACACACAAAGAACAGAGAAGAATTGTACGGACCTTTCACAAAGAGGAGAATGTGGGAATCACATTGTCACCAGGGCCTCCCCGTGAAGTTATTCCTTTTTCCTCTCAACTCCTGAGCCACTACTTTCTGCTTCTTATTTGGTTAATTTATAGGAACAATTTTATATATATGGGAATATTGGCAGCAAAGTAGGAGAAAGAAGTGGGACGGCGCCACCATTTTCGCTAGGAGCCTCTTAAGTGGCTTTGTGGGCTCAAGTCTGGCGGCCACATGCACGCTTGGGAGTGGAGCTATTTGTCTGGTTTGGGTAACAGTGGAGTATGGGCTCACCTGCTAGCTATAGTGCTTTGAGCACACTACAAAATAAATTTGTTTAATGACAGTTTAAGAACAGATAATTAAAATCTTAACCCTTTAACTTATTTTATCAGATAAAAGCAATCTGGTCTAGAGGAGCTGATATGTCATGTTAAGTGTTAACGAATCATGATGGATTTGTTTGGTACTATATATGTTTCAGCATAAATAAGTTAATAAATTGCAAATAATATATGAAAAATTATGAAATGTGAACTTCATGACCATCTTTTCGATCTCATCAATTGGAGGATAGATCATAGAAACGGAAACAGACTTAAGCGAATTAATTAAAAAGTGACAAAATTACATCGATCGAACTTTCAAAGTCCCACTACACGTACATCTCAAAAAAGAAGCAAAAGAAAGGAGAACCAAAAAGTTAAGCATTTGAAATCTTGTAGCAACGTCATAAGGTCCCTCTTCGGCTGTTTGTCTCTCCATTTTGTTTTCCTACTTAACAAAAAGTTAATTATATCTAGTTGGTTGTTTAAGAGCTCTAAAATAGGAACGTCTCCAACTTCTTATTTTATTTAGTATTTAATATACTTCAATTTATGTTTAATATTTTAACTTAACAAAATAAATAAATTTTAAAATCTCTTTTAAATTTTTTGAAATTCTCATGGGATGTAAAGAAATAAATCATTCAAAATTTTAAAGAAGACAGTTGGACTTCCAACTTTAAATTTCAAAGAAGAGGACTTCTAACTTTTTAAATCTTAAAAATTCCTTTTTTTTCCTAGACATATTCCAACAGCTTCTTCCTTTATATCTACTTTCACATTTTTTTACCAACTTTTCCTTATTTTTCTATTCTAAACATCTAACTTCTCACTGTTAATTCAAAATATCCTACTTTTACTCTTATTTTCACTGACTTTTTGTTCATTCTTTTTAGGTAACTTCTCATTTTATTCAAAATATTGCCTTACATTCTCAGCGTCCTAAATGAAAAGTTGAAAATTTGAAATCAAGTTGAGTACTTGAGTACTGTATATTTTTATTTTAAGTTTATGTTTTTGTTTATTGTAACTATTATTTTTCTGTTTAGGATAATTTTGAGATATCTATTGTGTCTAATGACTGAGTAGCAATAAAATATTTTTATGTCGTTCAAAAAAAAAAAAAAGAATCTGGATATAAAAATCTAAAAAGAAAAAAAAACAAAAAACTGAAAAATTAATTCAATCTCTAAAAGTAGCTTTGATAAGCTAAAAAAATAAGAAGAATAATATTTAATTAAAATTTGTTGATATTTTATATATTAATATAATAGTTTATAATTTATTACAAAAGATATCTTTTTATGAGTTAGGCTAAGGCTCCGGTTATCTCAGAGACGGCTCTCCTTTCACAGGTAGGTCATCTAATAATCAATTTTCAAGCTTTAGGCAGCCTTTTTCCCCTTCTGTTTTGATTATAACTGGCCTCCCTCCTCTCCAGCTCTCTTGCATCTACGTGTCCTACTTGTTTTATCGGTTTGTTTCGCAGCCTTGTCGATTGTGATTTGCTTTTTGAAAAGAAAATGCTAACCCCAACGTACGTTTGGAACCTCGGAGGTTAAAGAACACCTAGAAGAAGCCAATTAATTGCAATATCTAGTGCTGAAAACATGCATACTCAAACAGTATATTACTGTTTGTTGCATGGGAAGAAAAACCGAAACAACAAAGGAGGTGCCACATGCATACTCAAACTTATTTTAAAAAGGTAAAAAAAAAAAACAAAAGAGATCACTTTTGAGAAATGTGTTTTGTCTTTTGATGTGAAAGAGGTAAACACTATCGTCGAGAGGCCACAAACACTCATCTGGCAGGTTATGTACTGTGGCCATGTGGTTGTCCACAAAATTTCTGAAGCCCCAAAAATTAAGTGACCTACTGTTACACAACGTGTGACAGGAGCTAGAAACAGCTAGGAGAAGACAGAATGCCTCACGCGGTGTCAACTGTTTTGCCATGTCTCAAGAGGTTTATAGCCTGTCCTACTCCTAGATTGGTCTATGGCGCTTACGTCGATCCGCACAACTTCCTCCAGGTGGTGCCTGTGGGCGAGAATCTCACGTATAGGCTTGTCGCCCCGTCCTAATCTCTCCCACCAATATATCAACCACCAAGGGAGAAATAGCCCGGATGAGGACACCGAAGAACTTTGTTAAAAGAATGGAGGATTCCACGTCGGTCTCCGTCTCTCGTATAATTGAGAGCACGAGTATACGTAAAAATATTACTTAGGAGATTTACACAAGACAATAAGCAAGTCAATAATGGTGGTATTACATAAGCCAAGTTGGCGGTTTTTGTCTTTAGTCTCTCTCTGTTTAAGAAGCTTTTCCAAACCCAGTACAATTTTGTTGTCTTCTCTGTCGCTACATATAAATCTCTATTATAAGTCTTGGTAGGTTGTGTTGCTTTTTTTTTTTCAGTTCAAAGAAACTTCACTCGTGGATTCCCGGAGAAGAATTACATAATCAGTGAGCTAGGTAAGTATTGGATTCCGAGTAGGTTGATTTTTGTTTCAGTTCAATGGACTTTTACATTGTTAATGCGATTTTTAGAGATTTCATTCTCATTGTATTCTTTGGGTAAATAATACCTGAAGGTCTTTTTTTAAGAGAATTCAAAATATTTGCAAACTTTCCATTTGAGGAAAACAAATGCGTTGAGAAACCTGTGAAAACTGATGCAAATTTATCCTTGTTACTGTAGTATTGGATGTCTTTCTGGTATGATTAATGTTAAGTATTGGAATCTGTTTAGGCACAGGATTGAAATGCAATTTGTTTTCTCGCAATAAGCAATCCCCCCAACCCAAATGATCTGCTACAGTGCTACTTAGCGGGCATTTGAAAATCCCCTGTTTTTTCCAGTTTCTTTCAAGTGTTAAGCAGGAGGTTCCTTCAGCTAAGGCATACTATTAGCTGTTTTACTATGGTCAACAGGGATAGGGATCTTAATCTACTATTTTTATTGGCGTGAACGGAGAGGGGAGTACAGACATGAGTGGGATTTCTTTTCTTTCTTTTGGGGAGAAGAGTACCGTTTGTGTTTTTGGAACATTCAAAAGATTTCTACGTTTTTACAATCTTTGGGGAGAGGGAGACTAGGCCACCAGGCCCCCCTTTGCCTTCAGCCTTCATCCCTGATAGTTAGAGTCTGGCTAGGTGTTTTGATTCTTGGAGGTGTCTTTGGGCAGTCGACTTTGTGTTGGCTTAGGAGATTGCTAGCCTTGGTGGTGATTTTACAAGGAATTTTAGTAATGAGGATATCTGATTCCTTTGATGAATAGGGTGGTATTCGAAACAAAACTTAATACTGAATTTTATAACTACAACCGACCTCTATAGATTGTTACAAATATGAACAAATACAGATATCAATGCCTAATTGAAGCAAACTACGCATCCTCTCTGCCAGGATATAGAAGAGCTTCTATAGAGCCGGTAGAGATATTAGAAGAATACGGATTGCAACTGCTGCATGAAGACTGCGTCTGATCTTTCGTTGAGAAATCGATACCAGAAGATGTAATGCGCACATGCATTGGAGGCGCGGAATACATTGGCACTGGGAGCTTTGACGGAAGGTCGGGCAGGGGAGCTTCCAAATGAAGAACCTTTATCACTTGCCTTATTGAGGGCCGAAGGGTGGGATCAGGATGGCAGCACCATAGCCCAACAACCATCAAACACTCTGTTTGCCGCTCATCAAATTCGAGACTTAATTTCTTATCAACAGCTTCGAGTATCTGGCCTTTTCCATAGAGGTCCCACACCCAATCTAGTAGCCTTACCTTGCTAGGTTCTGCCCTTGGTTCCACTGGCTTTCTTCCACACGCAATCTCGAGAGAGACCACACCAAAACTATAGACGTCAGATTCCTTACTAGCCTTACCTGTGGTAACACACTCTGGGGCTAGGTAGCCCAGGGTGCCTGCCAAGACTGTCGTTTGTGAGCCCAACTCATGATCTACGAGCCTTGCAAGACCAAAATCGCCAAGCTTGGCAATGAAATTTGAGTCCAGCATGACATTGCTTGACTTGATATCTCTGTGCACCACGCATTGTTCCCATTCTTCGTGAAGATACAGGAGTGCAGAAGCCAATCCAAGGGCTATTTTATATCTCACTGGCCATGCTAGCAGAATCTTTCCTCCAAACAGATGAGAATCAAGGCTCCTATTAGGCATGTACTCATACACAAGAAGGAACTCACCCCGTTCGTGGCACCAACCAATGAGTTGAACCAAATTCCTGTGTCTCAAACGACTAATGATTTTCACTTCTGATATGTACTCCCTCTTCCCCTGCTTCGATCCTTTTGAAATCCTTTTAACAGCAACTTCTGTATTGGATTCACTCAATAAGCCCCTGTATACGACTCCGAATCCTCCCTCCCCCAGCTTCCCTCCTTCAGCAAAGTTGTTTGTTGCACGGGTGAGTTCTCGGAAGGTGAATCTCCTTGGACCAGTTCCGTTTTCAAATTCAACATCCATAGAGTCATCGCCGCCTAGATCTTCATTTTCCCCACCCGCCCTTTTTCTCCGAAAAATTAACCGAAGTAGACATAATCCACAACTTAATACAGCAATTATACCTACAGCTAAACCAATCCCCAGCACCACTTTGTTTTTCCTGTTCTCATTTTTAACCTCCAAACTCGAGTTAAATGACCAAGATAGTATTTTATGTAGCTCTGTTTTGTCGCCTGTAGCAGCGGAGAAACCAACTCTAGCCCTCTCCGTCAGATTAACCTTGGTCAGATCCACGATATATGAAAGGGAGGATTTCCCACTAAAGACTGGATTAGCAGAATAAGTTAGGAAAACGCTGAGATTTTGGGTGGTTGCGTTGTAACTTACCCATGCATTTCCTGTTCTGGTCCCGTTCTTAATGCTAATATTCCATGTGACGTTCACTTCCGAGACAATGGAATTGACGTTGATTCCTATATGATTGTCACTTGGATCCCAGTCACGGTTCTTGTAAGTGTCAAACTCAACTGCGACAATTGAATTCAAGGACTTGTTGAAATTGTATTCAGTACTAAACAGCCCAAGACTCCCGCCACCTGAATCGGCAGGCATTACAGACTCAAAAGGTGCAATGAAGAAGGCGAGCCCATCACCAGAGTCAGACTCAACGTCAGCGTCGATGACAAAGGAGAAGTGGGTCATGAAGTCTGTAACCTTCCCTGTGCTGGCATCCCAAAGTTGCACCGGCAGCTTATATGAGGCACGACCAAGACTCTGACTGATTGATTCGCGTCGATTCTTGGTGACTTGGATAGCTTCTTCGTACACTTCTGCGTCGCCCTCACGTTTTATGTACTTGTCCACAATATCCTGGTCGAAACTAGAAAAATTGAAGAAAATTGAGTTTGCGCGGGGAAGTAGCAATAAAAGGAGGAAGAGCTGATTCAGAAGAGGATGGGTTTTTCGAGGTTGAAGAAGGCAATTAGCCCGAATGTTGGAGATAGCCATTGTTGAAAGGCAGTTAATTAGATGGCAGGGCCAAGCCCTAGCAGTATTGTTCAAGCTGTGAAGGACGTTCCAATACTTGGGCTAAAACTTACAGGCGGTATTTATGCAAAGCTCTCTCTTTTGTCCCCTTCCTTGACTTGATCAATTCGTAGCGCTTCAAATTGAACGTTCCTCTTCTGTGTTCGCCTGGCATTCCAAATTCATCGGTCAAATTAACTAGTCATCCCTCTTTTGCTTAATAAGCCTACCAGTTGGACAAGTCTAAGCACTGAATCAAAGGCAACTGTCATGATATTCACGAAAGAAGATAACTTCAACCAAATGAAAGTCAGGCCAATTACTGCTTGTCTAGAAGGTCACGCGAGTACTTTATGCGACTTGTGCACACACGGTTTCATTTTTACTTCTTCGCAGGGACGAAGGAGGAAGCTGGAAATTAAGTATTGGGAAGCCAATTGCACACACACACACACACACACACAATATTTTGGGGGGGGGGGGGGGGGGGGGTGTAAAATTAATAAAGCATGAGAAACCGTAACAAAAAAAAAAAAAAAATCAGTAGAGAAAGGCCTAAAAATCAGAGTGTCTTTTGGCAGATTTTTATATTTGCTAGCTTCATGATCATCTACTCCAGTCTCCAACCGGGCATGAATTAATATTCTTGTAAATATTACGTTCTACTAGAGTACTTCATGACAATTTCAGCCAAATGTGATGGTCTAGAAGAAGAGCTCACGCAAGTGCATCCGCGTTTAGGATTTCAAACGCAAGAAGACTGGAGGAAAGGAAACAAAGGCTTGACAGTTGATTAGTAATAGCAAAACGAAGCTGGTCAAAACAAACGGCCTTTGTTGAGCTCTGCTTTGTGTTTGATTCCTTCTTCATCAGTCATCACGTACGTCAAAGAAAATGCTTAATCAACAGTGTTTATAAGGTCCTTTTTTCTGACGTTTTTTTTTTCTTATTATTACTGAAATTTCCTACTTTCCATCAAGGTAGGCCTCAAACCCTTAAGCACATGCAGCATCGTCATTCTATCAGACTTAACCCAAATGGTTTTTTTTTTTTCTCAATAATGCACTTCATTGAAAAAGGAAACAACTAAAACAGACGAGAGTTAGAATCACAAAGTAAAATGTGCAGATGGATGGTTTGGTGTAATTTTTATTTCAATCAGGCTGAAATTATAATATTAATAATTATTACATTCGAGTTTCTTCCCTTGGAAAGAGATCATATCATATCTTGTATCACGTATACGAAAGAATCTTCGCTAACAAGAATATAATATGATGTGAATGAGAGAATTATCCCATATAGATTATAAGAGATAATTTCAGATAGGATGTGTTAGTATATTATCCTGTATAGGATACCCTCTCCTCCTATAATTCTAATTACCCTGTATAGGTTAGTATATTATCTAGTATAGGTTACCCTCTCCTCCTATAATTATGTCTCTCATCCTATAAAAAGATGGGTCATTGTACACTTTAAAATACATCTCAGAATATACAAAGTATTATTCATTCTCTTTGTCTTTTCTCTTATTTCAACATGGTATCAAAGCCATCTTCAGGTAACTTTTCGCCCTTCTCCGACCAGATTCCAAAGATATGCTCCGAGCCTTCTGTTCATCGATTTTTGTTGTCTTTATCACCAACCACCTACGCCACCCACCACCGTATGCCGCCTTGTACAGTGGACCTTGTCTCTGCCCCAACCCTAGTCGGATCTTGTGCCATTGCCCTGTGCAGCAGATCTTGTCTCTGCCCCAACCCCGATTGGATCTTGTGTCATCGCCCTGTGTAGTGGATCTTTTCTCTGCCTCGACCCGGTTGGATCTTATGCTACCGCCCTGTGCAGCGGATCTTGTCTATGTACCGACCCTTGTCGGATCTTGTGTAGTGCCACCACCTTGTGCAGTGGATCTTGTCTCTGTCCTGACCCGGTCAGATATTGTGCCGCTGCCCTGTGCAGCAATCTTGTCTCTGTATCTCAATTTCTGGTCTGTTAATACCTTAAATCGATTTCTCTAACTCTCTTTCTTTGGGTTCTTCAATCCCGTTTTTTCACTAAAATTTAGGTATCTGTTCATCGATTTTTGGTCTTTCCATACGTCAACTCAATTCAGGATACCCTTCCTCCTATAATTCTGATTACCTGTATAGATTAGTATATTATCTTGTATAGGTTAACCTCTCCTTCTATAATTGTCGCTCTCCTCTTATAAAATGATGGGTCATTTTATACTTTAAAATACATCTCAGAATATACAAAGTATTCTTTATTATTTTTGTCTTTTCTCTTATTTCAACAGGATGCATGACCACTGACTTGTCTAAGCATAATTGGCATTCCCACTTGAAAAGTAAAATCCTTTGCATCCTATCTAAACCTAATGTGGCTGTTAAATAAACCCTAAAGACGTGTACATGGAAAACCTTGAAATAAACGGATATATAAAGTGGAGCAACAATATATGTGTAGGGACTCTCAACCATTTTCTTGCTATCAACAAAGTGAGGCATGTCTAATTAATAAAGGATCCTTACACTCTCTTTTGGAAAATATTATAATAAATTACAATAACTCTCACGAGCTATCAGCATTTACTCAATTATTCCTTTAAATTATGATTCGTTGCAACTCACCCCCTAACCTATGTCCTTATTGTGGTTCCATCCACAAATCGATCTGGGGCATCAATTTGAATGGCATCCGTCTAGGTGAGTTACATGTGAATATGCATTAACTCCTAAAAACTATCACCCTTTTCTCAATTACCCATAAACTATCACTCGTTGCAACTCACCTCCTTAAACTGTATCCTTATTGCGGTTTCATCCCCTAATCTGAAAAACCTATTTAGCAACTTATGCGGAATATACGAGAGGGGGGGGGGGGAGTGAATAGGTATCTTTTAATAAATTATCAATTAACTATTTCTTTTTAAAACTTTAAACCTATTCTCTGAAATAACAACCCAAATATAATTATTTCAATATTCAAGTCCTAATTAACAACCAGAAATGAATATATGAACAGTAAAACACTTAAACATGAATCTGCAAAACAGGGTATACTGAACTAACCGTAAGAAACTCTGAAGAAACTTTAACTCGCAGAACCAATAATTTCCAAATTCACAAAAACAAGTGAAACTCAATCAATTGAATAATCTTACTTCTTCAACCTTCTTGGACCAGATTATACAATATCTTCAAGAACGATATTCTAAGCACACTAATCACAAGAATGGTTAATATTCTACAAGTAAAACAAAGGATAAATACTCAATCACACGACACACGATATGGTGATGAAGAGAAATCTTTTGAAGAACTTCTTCAAAAGAGAAAAACTCTCCAGGCTGAAGCCGGTTTTTAAATCCACTAATTTCAAATGAGATTACACAGTAATCAATAGATTCCGCTACCTAGCTAATCTAAACACCGCTAATCTTACCCAAACCAACTTGATTTAGATCTGATAATCATGGAACTCCATGACTATTTGAAATCAAGATTCAACCAGATTGATCTATCCACACAATCCTTGTGCGATCAATGCCCAACGCTGGAACCTCCAGCAATCACACTTCCAGAACCTTCGGAAGCCTCAGTCAATCGTAGAAATTAAGTGTCGGTGATCAACGAAACAAAACGAAACCTCCCTCAAATCTAATATGTTTTCACCATTACAGCAATCTCAAGCTTTCACCAGAACAACTAGGAAATCAGTGCACTTTCTTAGAGCAACTTTTCTTTAGATGGTGTCACGCCCCGTGCTAGTACCTACCCCCTAGGCTCTCATATAGTAATGAAATGCACACAAGTGAGGATTCGGCACATGAAAATTGGTGTACGTGTGGTATATGATCACAGTAGGTCCCAGTAAAAATTTTAGCTCAATCAAAGGTTGGGAAAGGTCGAAAATGCCCCTAGAGGTCTCTAAGGGCAGTTTCGACATTTCGCATTAAACGTTAGGGTAAAAATGTACCTATCTATTAACACGCAGTAATTTAAGATATGCGCCAATGACCAAACTCCATCTAAGTGATCAGATAAAACATGATAAGAGTGCATTTAATGCACACCATACGGTTAAGACACGTGGAAAAAGGTAACATAAAAAGTAAGCCCGGGCATACATGGCTCAGTCATCCCGCGCATGGTAAGCCCCGACATACAGGGTATCTGACCAAAAATCCCAGGTATTTAGCCCCAGACATCCCGAGCAATATAGCTGAGTAGCTCTCCTGCCAGGCCTATTCCTAGGCATCCCAGTTATACAGGGCCCTGTACACCCGGGATCCAGGTCTTAAAATTCCCGAGACCTGCTCGGGTCTCAAACTCCCGAGAACTTCTCGGGACTCAAAACTTCCGAGAATTGCTCGGGTCTCAAAACTCCTGATAATTGCTCGGTTCAGCTCACTCGGGAGAACTGCTCTCGGTCATCCCGGGATTTTAGTTTCCAGTCACCCCGGGACTTTAACTCCCAGTTACCTCGGGAATTCAACTCCCAGTTACCCCGGGATCCTTCCAGGATTGTCCCCGGGCACTCCTAGCCTATCTTGTCAGACCCTATATCCTGCCTGCCCAGTTACCCCTATAAATGTAAGCGCAAGGAAGAAAAATATTTCACATGAGCCCATCTATTATAACTTATATCCTTTACATATACATGATATTAAACAGATGGAATAAACAAGGGAGGGGTATTACAGAGGGAGAAGAACGAAGTGTCTCGACCAAAATCAGATTTGCGTGTACATCTCTTTAAAAAAACCTATTTTGTTTTTTCGTTCTTTTATTTCATGAGTACAGCCCCTCAACAGACTCCAATCCTTTCTCTTTCTTCTAGAAACACGGGTAAAAGGCAAGAATACCCTTAAGGCAGCCCCACGTTAACCCCAAGAGCCCAGGTCAGCAAGCACTTACTAATTCTCTTCTAGAAACACCACAAAAGACAGAAAGGCCCCTTATTTGTTTTTTCACGAGACATGCCACACGGTTTTCATATAATCAATTTAGAGCATCAATTTGAACATAATCCGTCTCACTTGTGTTATATGTGATCATCAACCCACATTAAAAGATTGTTTTGCTCCTATAAAATAGGAAGAAAAGAAGACGCAAGTTACCTGAAGACTCTCAACGCACGATTTTATATAGTGTAGGAGTAATTGAGGAGAAGGTAACCATTTGTGGGAGATTATTGTAATTAGCCGAAAATGCTATCTTTCTTTTTTCTTTTTTACTTTTTTTCGTTAGATCTAATAGTCTGCTGGCTCTACTGGTCTTTTAGCCTCTGACACATCAGCACTATTTCAAAAGTTAACACGTGATCAATTTTGGCTTTATATATATATAGCGATTCTATAACTAGTAATATCTGTGACAATAATCAACTCATTTACTGATCACACTGTAATTGTGTAATGTGTACGTGCGCGAGGTTGCCATTTTTTTCTTGTGCTCATACAAGTTGGCCTACGTTAGGAAGGAGTTAATTTACATGTAAGGGGAATGTGAGATAAAAGGTGAACCGTGAAAAGTTTTCTGTGCATTTTAGCAAAAATTTATGTGGGCAGGCTGTTATTCCTATTCTTGATCAGTTGGGCCTAAAGCGACTCCCATCCAAGGCTAAGCATCTTGGTTTACCGCTTCTGATTCCTAGGGCAAAGGGGTGGAAGGCAAAGACGCTTAGCCAAGTGGGGCGTACGATGATGATAAAAGCAGTGGCAGGTACTATGCCCTCTTACCTTTTGAGTTTCTATTCTATGCCACACTCTTGGTGTCGAGACATTGATCGCGCATTAAAAAAATTTTGGTGGGGCTTTCCCGAGGGGAAAAACCGCAACCTTTGTCTCAAGTCTTGGAAATCAATCTGCTTGCCTAAAAGGGAAGGTGGTTTAGGAATTCGCCTCACGGCTGAAGTTAACACTGCTCTTATCTCAAAATTGGCGTGGAAGGTGTTGACTAAGCCGAACAGTTTTTGGGTGAAGGTTATAAGGGGTAAATATTTGAGGAGGCAGAATTTTTGGTATGCTAGAGCGGGCGGTACAACTTTATGGATCTGGCAGAGTATTGTTCAGCATAGGGATGTTTTAAGGAATGGGATGTGCTACAAAATTGGAGATGGTCAAAGTATCTCAGCAAGCACAAATCCTTGGGTTGCCCTTCTTCCTGGTTTTAAGCCGGAATTTAGAGAAGGAGATTTGATACAGCAGCAGCTGCTAAAAGTAAGTGACTTGTTACGGAATAACGGCGCACAATGGGATGTTATGAAGGTTCGGAACATCTTCACAGAGCCCTCCACAAAAGCAATATTGCAGATTCGGTTACCAACTACTCCACGGCAAGATGAATTTTTTTGGCCGTTGGATCCCTCAGGAGACTTTACTGTCAAAAGTGCTCATAGAGCGTTGGTTGCTCAACGTTCCCTGCCACATGAACCTATTTCTAGAGAGTGTTGGAAGGAGCTTGGCAACTTCGGCTACATGATCGTTTAAAGCACCTACTATGGAAAGTAGTATGGGACTGCATGCCTACACGTTGGAAAGTGGCCGAGAGGATGCACACTCTAGAGGGGGAGAGGGAGGACTTGCGCTGTTTCTTATGCGGCGAAGGTGAGGATTCTATACATCATATGATTTTGATATGCCCTCTCAGCTATGCAATATGGAGCGAGTCGCCGTGGCAAAAAAATCTTGATGCTTTTAGAGAGATTCAAATATGCGAGTGGGTGCAGATTGTGCTTCATCCCCATAGGAAGCTTGGGATTCCCTTGGAAGATCAACACTTCTTCCAATTGTTCGCTGTGAATGCAATTGACTTGATGTGGAGCAGTAGAAATCGCAAGGTCCATGAAGGCCTGAGCTGTGATCCCATGGAGCTCGCACAGAGGGTAAAGAAGGTAAGCTGGGAGCACAAAGAGGTGTGGGTAAAGAAGTCCATACCGGTCTTTAATTTGGTATGGCAGCCACCACAGGGGGATGAGGTTAAGGTAAATGTCGATGTTGCCATCGGAGATGACTTTGCTGTTTTAGCAGCTATCATTCGAGATAATTCTGGCGCGATCAATGATTTTAAAGTGGAAAAAATAGGCGCTGTGACACCTCTGGTAGGGGAAACAGAGGCAGCAAAGATGGGTGTTGCATTGGCATATCAGGCAGGTCATAGGAATCTCAAACTGGAAGGAGATTCTGAGGTAGTCATAAAAGCAATAAAAAATGCGTCGAAGCAGACGGATTGGAGAATTGATTCCCTGATTCAGGACATTCGTTCGGTGCTCAGACTAATGGAGAGTTGGAAGGTGAGACACGTTCGGCGAAGTTAGCTCATTGGGCCACCACTGAGATATCCTCAGGAGGCAATCCTTGTACTGTAGAGCGTTTCCCTCAATTAGATTGGCTGTATGTGGGGTGTGATCCCCCTTAATGACTTTGTTGGTTGGTTTTTGAATAAGATGGGGGGTTTTGATTAAAAAAAAAAAGGGGGGGAGGGGGGAGAACATGAGATAATATAATTAAAATAATAAAATTTGTATTTTCCTCTTAAGTTAAATTTTTAGGATAGATGATGATTTGGGGAACTAGGCAAAAGCTATATAGACGTTACTATTGTTAGAGATAATATCATATCAAGATTTGATATGATATTATAGTTATGATTATATCAAATCGTTATCAAGATTCAAAGATAATATCATATCATATGATATTATGGCTATGACGATATCATAATCCATCAAAATTCAAAGATTCAAATTTTAAATATATGAATATTCTCCAATCATGCTTTGTATCCTGTCTCTATAAATAGAGACTTCATCTTTGTAATCTGCATGGATTTATAATACAAACATAGCTATAAAGGGCTTTACAGTGGATATAGGTCTTCTAGACCGAACCACTTAAATCTCTATCTCTCCTTACTCTTTCTCCTCTCTCCATTATGTTTTATGCACCGTTTATCAAATTCTAGCCAAAGTTATGCACGTTTATTTTGTTCTATTGTTACTCTTTTATTTCTTTAGTTTCGGTCTATTCTAGCAATATGTTAAGCTAAACGAAACAAGTAATCAAACACATACCATTCTTAAACATGACATGTGTGGGTTTTTCCGTAGGTTAAATGTACAAACTAATGTGATCAGTACTATTTTTTATGTCAGACAAATTTAATTACTTTTCTAGTACTATATATAGTTCATGATACAAGTAGGGAATTGTGAAAATCGAGATTATTCTGATGATTAATCTAATTAATCCGTTGAAATAGTGATGACATCTTGAAGAGTACGAAATCAATCTAGCAAGTAACCATTACTTAAAACTTAACTACGTTTCAACATTGTGATAAATGAAGGAGAGCTTCATTAATCTAGTCCACAAATAGACACACAGAATAACCAAAATAAATAGCACTTTGAAGCCAAGATGGTGAACGAGTTTAACGACCATGTTGGAGGCTTACAGATATGGAACCTCCAACCGAGTTGGCCGATGCTAAAGGCGCAGGATACATGGGGACAGGCGTCTCCATTGGGAGATTTGGCATTGTTATCTCAAACTTGAGGACTTGAATTGCTTGCCTGATGGTCAGCCTGAGATTTCGATGAGGATGAGCGCAACAAAGTCCAACGATCATCAAGCATTCAACCTGCTTTTTGTCGAATTCATTTTGCAACTTCTCATCCACAGCCGAAAGAAGATCTGCTCTTGTATAAAGATTCCAAATCCATTGCAACAGTCCCATTTCATAACCCTCCTCCGGAGGATCAACTGACCTTCTTCCCGTAGCAATTTCTAGGGCAACTATGCCAAAGCTATACACGTCGGACTCTTTGCTAGCTCTACCTGTGCTTACGTACTCTGGAGCCAAATATCCTAAAGTTCCAGCCAACCCGGTTGTCTGGGGAGCTAACTCATGATCCATAAGCCGAGCTAATCCAAAGTCTCCAAGCTTGACATTGAAACTAGAATCTAACATGACATTGCTTGATTTGATATCGCGGTGCACCACGCATTTCTCCCACTCTTCATGAAGATAAAGCAATGCAGAGGCCAACCCAAGAGATATCTTGTATCTTTCTGGCCAAGGGAGAGGACTCCTTTTGCCAAAGAGATGAGCATCAAGGCTATTATTTGGCATAAACTCGTAAACAAGTAGGAACTCACCTCTGTCATGACACCAACCTATGAGTTGCACTAGATTCCGATGCCTCAGCCTGCTAATGATCTTCACCTCGGTTATGTATTCTTTCTTTCCCTGTCTAGACCCCTTTGAGATCTTCTTCACAGCGATTGGCATGTCTACATCAGTTAAGTATTCCTTGAACACGGCACCAAACCCTCCCTCACCCAACTTCCTTTCAGATGAGAAGTTGTTGGTAGCCGAAGCTAGATCATCATAAGAGAAACTTCTTGGTCCGGCTCCTCTTTCTAAGTCATCATTAATCGATGTTAGGTTCTTCGCCTCTACTGATTCTCTAGACTTTTGCTTAAGCCTATAGAATATTGCAGATGCTATAATCACCCCAACTATCAAAACACCACAAGCATCTATCAGATAGACGATTACTTTTTTATTTTTCTGTTTCTGTCCACTTGTGATGTTTCCAATTTCCAAGCTGGAATTGAATTCCCATGACAAAATTATATGCCGCTCAACATACATACCAGTAGCAGCTGAAAATCCAATTGTGACCCACTCTGGCAAAACCTTCGAGAGATCAATAGTGTAGGAAAGACTAGCATTCTCTTGAGGTGTGAAGGTGTTTTGGTAAGCCCAATAGACGCTCAAATTCTTAGTGGTGGCGTTGTAGACAATCGTTGCATTTGTAATGTCTGCCTTGTGAAAACTTGCATTCCAAGGAGTGTAGACGGCAGAATGAATAGAGTTATTGTTGATCCCCACATGCTGAACAGGAGGATCCCATTCAGAGTTCACGAAAGAATCAAACTCAATGAGAACAATTTGGTTCTGAGATGAATCACTGGTTGTGGTGTTGAATAGGCCCAGAAAGCCACCGTCTGAATTTGGCGGGATCTCAAACCCAACAGGGGCAAGGAAGAAAGCAAGACCATTACCATAAGTAGAACTGTTTAAGGTATCAACAATAAAGGAGAAATGAGTGGTGAAGTCGGAGCGATTTCCTGAAGTGGAGTCCCATAGTGGCACCCTCTCCGCATAGGTGGCCCGACCAACACGACATAGATAATTGACTTTGTTCATCTCAATGGTTCCAACAGAAGGTACAGCATCTCCTTGATACCGTATGTTGGATGCAGTGGTAATGGGAGATAATTTGAAAGAAACTGAATTTGCACAGGGAAAGAGAAGCAGGACACAGAAGAGTGGTAGCGTGAATGGGGTGAACAAATTAATGGTGGCCATGGCTCTTGGAAAGAGGGAGAAGGTAGAAACGAACAAGTTGGATACCAGCGCCTGGAATTCATTTCTAGCCTTGATAATGCTTAAATAGGAGAAAATTGTTATATTCTTCATGCATATAAAAAGACAAATGGTAGCCTTGATGTTATATTCGAAATTATGGGAATATATGCTTGAGGAATATAACAAGGTTGTCAAGGCTACAGAATAATTTCCGAATTCGATCGAAATTATGTCAAAGCTTATACATGTTGAATCCATTTGTACCCCGTGAAAGTGCTCAAACGTTCAAATAGGGGAAGGGATTTATATTCCTGCATATATAAAGACAAACTTGATGTGATCCATGACCAGAAAATAGGCGTCACCAATGAAGTGGGACGTAAAATTACCAAGTGCAGGTTCATGTTTTTCTTAGATACAACCTATAATCCTTGCAATTATGTACCATATCTATATACGGATATCGTTACGACAACTTCATTCAGTCCACTTTTGATTTATGCACCGTTACAAAGACTGTTTTTCATTTCTTAATTTTTTTGTTGGGACTGATTAAATGGTAAAGTACTTGGGCTCGAATATTTGGCGTTGTACTAGTTATACTTTTTTTGGGATAAATATACTTAGTACCTTTCCAATGTCTTGATCACATTTTGCACCCCATTTATTATTTTTGTCAGATTATACATAAAATCCATTATTGATTTTAGATATTTTGCACACTGCATTAAATTTGAATGGAAAATCAATTTTCAACTTATAAAGTGAAAATTTTGTCTCTATACTCAATTTTCTTGAGTAACCATTTTGAGAGGGTAAAATCATAATTTTGGTGACTAAAAAGTTAAAAACTCAATTATCGTAAAAATTAATGGAAAATTTTAACAAAATGTGCAAAATATCTGAAATCAATAATTAGTGGATGAAATATAACAAAAATCATAGATGAGAATGTAAAGTATAAAGACCATATTGTTGAAGAGTGCAAAATATATTTATGCCCAATTTTTTTGTGACTTTCCATGTAATATTAGGATCGTTACATTCTCCAGTGGGAAAGAATCAGGGCCGACTCAAGGGTAAGGCAACTTAGGCAGTTACCTAAGGCCTCACCCTGAGCAAGGCCTCATAAAGAGTATTTTTTTTTTTTTTTGTAAACATAATAAATAGAAAGACAACTGAGCTAAGAAAAAAAAAAAGTAATGGCAAGAGAAAAAATAATGAGGCGTTTGAATATTTTACACATATTTTGAACTTTGTTTTAGGAGAAAAAATGCCCTATGGACTTTTAACCGGGCTAGTCATGTGGTTTTGATGTTATATGTGAGTGGCCATAAAAAAATAATCAATGAGGCTTTGAATATTTTATATTAAATTTAATAATTTTCAGATAATTTTAAATTTTTTATATTAAAATGTATATAAAAGTCCTAATAATTTAGACTGCCTTAGTCTCACGTTTGGTTTTGAGCCGGCCTGGGAAGAATATTTCCTCTCTCAAGATCTCGTACCGTGGTTGACTTGTCTTTTTTGAGTTGACACATATATGACACTTAACCACTACCTGACGTGGCTGAAGTTGACATATACAAGATCTTATCGGAGAATTTCATGAACATTGTCTATTTGGGCTCAATGTCTTATATGAATCGTTGATCTGTGAATGAAATCTGCTGTAGACGCCTAATAAAAAACAAAAACAAAAGAAAAGAAATCTGATGTAGACTGAAATGGTCCACCCACCCTCACGATATTGCCATATTTTAGCAGAAAAATCATTTCCCCGGCAAATCAGCTTTAAGTAATTGTGGGGTCGAAGAGATAGTCTACCCTTGACTTTCTCTTCCCCAAGTTTATAAATAATTCAAGTGGGTGAACGCGGGGGAGGCTTTTTGTTGGCCATCCATTCAAGGAGAATATGGAGTATCATTGGAGGGAGCTTGTAGTGTTCTAAATTAAACAACAAAACCTTGATGGTGTCCGGTGACGAATCTAGGATCAAATTCAAAATTTTCACCTGCCACTTTTAAACAAGGGAGAAGAAGAATAAGAAGAAGAAGAAGAGGAGGAGGAGGAAGCTTGGCTGGGGTCTATGGGGATTGGGCCCCCATAGGTCCAGTCAAAAAAAAAAAAAATTTACATATAAATTTTTATTTTGGACAGTGCAATGGTGGCGGCCCCCTGCATCCGCCATTGATGGTGTCTCGTAATTGACTCTCTTCCCATTGGGTAAGGGAGGGCCCTGATGAACTTTCTGCAGTGCATGGGGACATGGATTAAAGCTTCTAGGAGGCTTAGATAATGGGCCTAATGGGCCGTAATTTCATGTTAACGGGCTCTCTATGGATGTATTCAACTGTGCCAATAGGAGCAACCAAATTTATTGTTAAACATTATGGGCTCTTCCGTAGGGCTCGTTTGGTTCTGCCCGAGCAATTTGCTCAAATGACCTCCACTCATTGACGATTCAAAACGCAAAATATCAGCAAATCCTATTTAGCTAAACTCGTGGACGACGTCTCAAAAACTTTTTGCGACGGCTTATGCTGACGGAGTCTGTGATTTTGTAATGTTTGCGACCTGTTATCATTTCTATTGCAGATGTGGCTTAAGAAAGATGTTCTGCACATACATATGTTTTTGGTTGTTTATTTCACTTCTTCTTTTTTACCTGGGTTACCTATTAGAACTTGAAACTAATTTGTAGTGTTGCAGCATTAATCACTATGTAAATCTGAATGCATAGGCCCACCACATGAAAATCTGTAACTTGAGACGTTATAAGATCTGAAAATTACATCTGAATCTTGTTTTGCAGAGGAAGTTGATATTGCAATATGCCCACAAGTATAGGTTGGGGCTTTGGAAGCCTCGAGCAAAGCTTGTAAAATCTTAATTACTTTCAGATTACCTCCATGCCATAATCATGTAAATTTTTTTTTATTTTTTTTTTCTGTCAGAATAATAGGCCTTGGTATGGATTTGGATTCATCCTTCCTTTACTAAGCTTGTTAATTAGTTGGAGGTCTGTCTGATGTATTCCATTAACTTACTGGATCATTCATGAATGAGATGTGTAAGAGAAATTTTTTGGAAAATGATTCTTCACTTTTCAACGACTTACTGTAAGGTACATGGTATTGAGTAGTCTTTTACTCTCCGATGCATTCCATTAAGTTACTGGATCTTTTATGAATGAGAATGCAAGACATGTGGTCTCTCAGGGGGTAGTGAGCCTGCTGGATCTTCTCTGCTTGAACTTATTGTCTTAAAAGGTATGAATCTTTACCATCTGAAGTCTCTTCTCTTCTAGAAGCTTAATAATCTAGGGGATTTTAATGTTAACTTTTCTTTTATAATGGTTGGTCGGTTTCTGTGGTTTTTGCTACATTATCAGAGTGAAGAGGAAGAGGCAACAGAAGATTGGCAAAGGAAAGTGGCCACAATATTTTTCATCAGTGGAAAAAAAGGGTTACCAAGTTTAGCACGAGCAAGTGTCATCACCATTGCTTGGATGGCCAGCATTCTCCTCACAGTTGGGGATGAAAATTTGCAGTCCAGGGCATGCTCAATTCTCGTACCACATCTGCGAGAATCCATGGATAATGGCAAATATCTCGAAGAAAGAGTGCCGGCTTATTACTTTGTTCAATCGAGCCTAACCATGTGCTATATTATGTTTGTTATTTTAATTTTAGAATGTATTGATGTACAACTATATTAAATTTTGTATTTTATTTGAAGTAATTAAATATTTTCTTCCATTATGGTTTTAATTTTAATTTTATTATTCTAAATAAACACCTTGGACATTCTATTATTAAATAAATCGTTTTATCGTCCACAATACATATGTGGACTATCTATCAACAAATACACCATTCTATCATCAAATAAACCGTTTGATCATCCAAAAAAAGCCGATCGATCGGTTATTTAGTGAAGAAATTCTTTTGTCATGAAAAGTTATCGTGACAACATTTTTTGTCACGAAACGTTTTAGTGACGAAATCCTTTTGTCACGAAAAGTTTTCATGACAAAATCCTTTGTCACTAATACTTTTAGTAACGAAATTTTTTTTGTTACGAAAAGTAATCGTGACGAAAAGAATTTCATCACTAAAAAATTTTCGTTACAAAATTCGAGTTTTGTCACGAAATACTTTTCGTGACGCTCTTTCGCTGACGGAGCACGTGACAAAAAAATTTTGAGTGACAAAAATTTGACTTTTAGTGACAAAAAGGTTCGCCACTAAAAAACAAATTTTTTGTAGTGAAATGGACGAAAATCAAGATCGAAACTAGCCATACTGTTTATAATCCCACGGTAATCTACAAGAATGACTCCCAGAGAGAAAGATGCTGCAGAATCTGGCACACAGTATTACATGGCTTACCATTTAAAAACAAACTTCAAGTACTTTTCATGCATTTAAGATCGGATTGACGGAACCCCATGATTCTGTTGGGATGAGATACATGGGAGCAGGCATCTTTCCCGGAAGCTTTGGCAGCGAGGCCTCGAAACTTAAGAACTTGAGGTCGCTTGGGAGGGCCTCAATTAGCTCAGGATGGCCGATAGCAGCCTTAACCATTAAGTTGATCCATTCATACCAATCCCAGTTCGATAATCGTTTGGCCACCGGGTAAACTGCCTTTCTTCCGGTAACAATTTCTAAGACAACGACCCCAAAGCTAAAAACGTCTGACTCTTTACTATACCTGCCTGTGACAGCGCATTCCGGAGCCAAATAACCAAAAGTTCCAGCCAACCCACTTGTCCCTGGGCTTAGCTCGTGGTCCATAAGTTTAGCTAACCCAAAGTCACCAAGCTTGACCTTGAAACTAGAATCTAGCATGATATTGCTCGATTTGATATCCCGGTGCACAACACACTGCTCCCATTCTTCATGAAGATAGAGCAATCCAGATGCCAACCCGAGAGCAATATTGTATCTCAAAGCCCATGACAGAAGACTCTTTTCCCCAAAGAGGTGAAAATCAAGGCTTCCGTTGGGCATGAACTCATAAACCAGGAGGAACTCACCTTTATCATGGCACCAACCTATAAGTTGCACGAGATTCCGGTGTCTCAACTGACCAATGATCTTCACTTCAGTGACAAACTCTCTGATCCCTTGTCTAGAACCCCTAGAAAATTTCTTCACAGCGATTTCCACATCCAAAGCAGAAAGGTAGCCCCTGTAAACCTCTCCAAATCCACCTTCACCCAATTTCCTTTCCTTTGAGAAAATTTTTGTTGCCAAAGCAAGATCTTTGTAAAAAAACTTTCGTGGTCCTGCTCTTACAAGGTCATCACTTATCGATGTAAAGCTCATTAATCTCTGTTTTCTCTCCCTCTTCTGTTTGATCTGTCTCCACAAAATCCCAAAAGGTACTAGAAAAAAACCTATCAGAGCAACAGGTACAACTGCTAGGCCTGCTATTAATGCTGATCTGTTTCTTGGATTTTTCCTTTTTGGTTGCGTAATAATATCGAATGTAGAATTGAACTCCCAAAATCCAAGTGTATGTCCCTCTGTATTAAGGCCCGTAGAAGCTGAGAACCCAATGGTCACCCACTCAGGTAAAATCTTCATAAGATCAATATTGTAAGAGAGACTATTATTTTCTAGAGCATTTAACGTTTCTTGGTAGGTCCAAGAGACCTCAAGATTCTTAGTGGTAGCATTGTACATAATCCATACGTCGGCAGGATCCCCACTATGGAAGATAGCGTTCCAATTGGTTGAGTTGACAGAGCCCAGTGAGTTGACGTCGATTCCCACGTGCGGACCCGAAGGATCAGATAAATCTGGATCGGAAAAAGAGTCGAACTCAACTAGAACAATTTGGTTTCGATCACCGCCATGAATGGTTGTGGTGTTAAATAGGCCTAGAAAACCAGCATTTGAATTCCGTGGAATTTGAAAACCTGCAGGAGCAAGGAAGAACGCAAACCCCGAACCGTAATCTTTTTTTTTACCCAGGGTGTCAACAGTGAAGGAGAAGTGGGTTTTGAAGTCAGAGAGTTCTCCAGTTGCCAAATTCCAGAGGCGCACGCGGTGCGCGTAGATAACTCGACCAATCCGACATTGATAATCGATTCTGTTAAATTCAATAAGCCCGTTAGAAGGCTTTGCATCTCCTTCAAACAGTATGTCAGACATATTTGGTTTAAAGTCAGATAGGATGAAGGACACAGATCTAGCAGAGGGAAGAAGAAGACAAAGGAAAAATATGAGAGGTAACCCTGTGAAGTCGCAGCAAGAGCTGGCCATGGTTTTGATGAAAAAGGGAAGAGACTGGAGAGTCCTGTGGTTTTTGCTACATTATCAGATTGAAGAGGAAGAGGCAACAGAAGATTGGCAACAGGAAAGTGGCCACAATATTTTTCATCAGTGGAAAAAAAGGGTTCACCAAGTGTGAATGACATACATTGCTTTTAGAGCAAAAGTAGCTCATATACCATTGCTTGTTGATTTAGCTAGCCATGGAGATCAACTATCATCTACCTGAGCACAAGAAGACGACATGTGTTGGGAATGAAATAGGTTTGGGTGCATGAATATGACAGAAGAAGGGGTCATGATCCTCTGCATAGACATAACAATTCATTATCGTACCACATCTTTGACCTAGCGAGAAGTCTATTACTAGTGTGGTCTATATATGGCAAATATGCCAACAGGGTTTTCTTGACTAGAGAAGCAAATTCAGTCGTTTTATTTGTGAGAGGCTAATTATTTATTTTCTTAATGTTTCAATTTGGGTTCGATTTGCCTAGACCATGTGCTATTTATACTATGTTTGTTAAATTTCGTAATTTTAGAGATGTATTGGTATGGTTTTGAAAATGTTAGGCTTATATTGCTACAACTATACGAAAAGTAATTTATATATCTCGAAGAAAGAGTGCCGGCTTATTACTTTGTTCAATCGAGCCTAACCATGTGCTATATTATGTTTGTTATTTTAATTTTAGAATGTATTGATGTACAACTATATTAAATTTTGTATTTTATTTGAAGTAATTAAATATTTTCTTCCATTATGGTTTTAATTTTAATTTTATTATTCTAAATAAACACCTTGGACATTCTATTATTAAATAAATCGTTTTATCGTCCACAATACATATGTGGACGATCTATCAACAAATACACCATTCTATCATCAAATAAACCGTTTGATCATCCAAAAAAAGCCGATCGATCGGTTATTTAGTGAAGAAATTCTTTTGTCATGAAAAGTTATCGTGACAACATTTTTTGTCACGAAACGTTTTAGTGACGAAATCCTTTTGTCACGAAAAGTTTTCATGACAAAATCCTTTGTCACTAATACTTTTAGTAACGAAATTTTTTTTGTTACGAAAAGTAATCGTGACGAAAAGAATTTCATCACTAAAAAATTTTCGTTACAAAATTCGAGTTTTGTCACGAAATACTTTTCGTGACGCTCTTTCGCTGATGGAGCACGTGACAAAAAAATTTTGTCACTAAAAATATTAGTGACAAAAATTTGACTTTTAGTGACAAAAAGGTTCGCCACTAAAAAACAAATTTTTTGTAGTGAAATGGACGAAAATCAAGATCGAAACTAGCCATACTGTTTATAATCCCACGGTAATCTACAAGAATGACTCCCAGAGAGAAAGATGCTGCAGAATCTGGCACACAGTATTACATGGCTTACCATTTAAAAACAAACTTCAAGTACTTTTCATGCATTTAAGATCGGATTGACGGAACCCCATTGATTCTGTTGGGATGAGATACATGGGAGCAGGCATCTTTCCCGGAAGCTTTGGCAGCGAGGCCTCGAAATTAAGAACTTGAATCGCTTGTCTTATGGAGGGCCTCAAACTACGATCAGGATGAGCACACCATAAGCCAACAACCATTAAACACTCCGCCTGATTCATATCAAATTCCATCTCCAGCCTCTGATCCACAGCCGATAGCAGCTCTTCCCTTCCAGAAAGTTCCCAGATCCATGGTACCAATCCCAGTTCGGAATCGTTTTCAACCCGGTAAACTGCCTTTCTTCCGGTAACAATTTCTAAGACAACGACCCCAAAGCTAAAAACGTCTGACTCTTTACTATACCTGCCTGTGACAGCGCATTCCGGAGCCAAATAACCAAAAGTTCCAGCCAACCCACTTGTCCCTGGGCTTAGCTCGTGGTCCATAAGTTTAGCTAACCCAAAGTCACCAAGCTTGACCTTGAAACTAGAATCTAGCATGATATTGCTCGATTTGATATCCCGGTGCACAACACACTGCTCCCATTCTTCATGAAGATAGAGCAATCCAGATGCCAACCCGAGAGCAATATTGTATCTCAAAGCCCATGACAGAAGACTCTTTTCCCCAAAGAGGTGAAAATCAAGGCTTCCGTTGGGCATGAACTCATAAACCAGGAGGAACTCACCTTTATCATGGCACCAACCTATAAGTTGCACGAGATTCCGGTGTCTCAACTGACCAATGATCTTCACTTCAGTGACAAACTCTCTGATCCCTTGTCTAGAACCCCTAGAAAATTTCTTCACAGCGATTTCCACATCCAAAGCAGAAAGGTAGCCCCTGTAAACCTCTCCAAATCCACCTTCACCCAATTTCCTTTCCTTTGAGAAAATTTTTGTTGCCAAAGCAAGATCTTTGTAAAAAAACTTTCGTGGTCCTGCTCTTACAAGGTCATCACTTATCGATGTAAAGCTCATTAATCTCTGTTTTCTCTCCCTCTTCTGTTTGATCTGTCTCCACAAAATCCCAAAAGGTACTAGAAAAAAACCTATCAGAGCAACAGGTACAACTGCTAGGCCTGCTATTAATGCTGATCTGTTTCTTGGATTTTTCCTTTTTGGTTGCGCAATAATATCGAATGTAGAATTGAACTCCCAAAATCCAAGTGTATGTCCCTCTGTATTAAGGCCCGTAGAAGCTGAGAACCCAATGGTCACCCACTCAGGTAAAATCTTCATAAGATCAATATTGTAAGAGAGACTATTATTTTCTAGAGCATTTAACGTTTCTTGGTAGGTCCAAGAGACCTCAAGATTCTTAGTGGTAGCATTGTACATAATCCATACGTCGGCAGGATCCCCACTATGGAAGATAGCGTTCCAATTGGTTGAGTTGACAGAGCCCAGTGAGTTGACGTCGATTCCCACGTGCGGACCCGAAGGATCAGATAAATCTGGATCGGAAAAAGAGTCGAACTCAACTAGAACAATTTGGTTTCGATCACCGCCATGAATGGTTGTGGTGTTAAATAGGCCTAGAAAACCAGCATTTGAATTCCGTGGAATTTGAAAACCTGCAGGAGCAAGGAAGAACGCAAACCCCGAACCGTAATCTTTTTTTTTACCCAGGGTGTCAACAGTGAAGGAGAAGTGGGTTTTGAAGTCAGAGAGTTCTCCAGTTGCCAAATTCCAGAGGCGCACGCGGTGCGCGTAGATAACTCGACCAATCCGACATTGATAATCGATTCTGTTAAATTCAATAAGCCCGTTAGAAGGCTTTGCATCTCCTTCAAACAGTATGTCAGACATATTTGGTTTAAAGTCAGATAGGATGAAGGACACAGATCTAGCAGAGGGAAGAAGAAGACAAAGGAAAAATATGAGAGGTAACCCTGTGAAGTCGCAGCAAGAGCTGGCCATGGTTTTGATGAAAAAGGGAAGAGACTGGAGAGTCAGAACAGGCAAAGGACCCAATAAAAGGCTAAGAGCATGTTATCATACTTATTCATACGAAGTCATGTTTCTGAATAGAGGTTTCAGTTGACTATAAGTCGCCTGGCTAACGTCTGGTTGCTTTCCATTAAAAATTTAAATGGGCGGCCCTTGGGAAAGACAAAGCGATCGCTTCTATTTAGGTGGCCTTTCGCCTGGTCATTTATCCAAAAGGGCCTATTCTTATATTTAATGTTGTGGGTTAGGTAATGATTATCTATACACATGAACAAAGGGAAAAGGTACCAGTACCTTAAAATATCTTAAACATTGAAAGACTATAAGTTCCATGTAACGACACATAAACTCCTGTAGTATTACTATATACATAACAAAACATCTGAGAGGCAAGCTCATATGTAAGGTAGTATTTGTTTAATTAATACGATCAGTTCAAAGACACTATTCACATACGAATGTTTGTGAATGACGATATTTATAAATATACTAGGATTGCTTTTAGAATAAAACTTTTGGCTCCCAAATTTTAGATAAATAAAACTTTTAGCTCCCAAACATCACCAAAGAGACAATACCAGAATTGCTTTTAGAATTTGGTTGTCCTATTTAGCTAGTCCTCCCCCTATACTTAATACGTGGAATTAATAATGGAGATCAACTAGTTATATAATTATAAACGACCATCCCTAGATAAATATACCTGAGCACAAGAAGACGACAAATATGAATTGAAGTGATTGAGAATGTGAAAAAATAATCAGGCCGGAGCATAAACAAAAGAAATAGGTTGAAGTGGGTGCATGAATATGACTTTTTTGGGGGAAGGAGAAGAAGGGGTCATGATCCTCTGTAATTTCTTACCCAAATTATATTATGAAATTTAAAGAGAAATAGACATAACTGTAGATCTCATTATAGAACCCATGTAAAGATCTATTTTTAAAATTATTTAAATTTTTTATTTAATATTTGAAATGTCTTCCTTAAATTTGAAATTTGAGTTTAAATCATTTAAAATAGTTGATTTTTTTTTTTATCTTTGACCTAGTCAAACCTTTTTTAAAATTTTAAAGATTTTATATTTTTGAAAAAAATTAAAAGTTTTAGAGTTCAAAAGGAGTCTATTACTAGTGTGAGTCTATATATAGATTTACATATTGTTTTAATTTTTACACACCACACTTTTATGCCAACAAGAGGAAAAAGAAGGGTTTTCTTGCTTTCAACAAACTAGAGAAGCAAATTCAGATATTTCGAATTTCTTTATATTTTATTTGTATTCTTTTTATGAGAGATCATATCTAGATCTAACCCTAATTATTTCAAGATTTTCGAAATAGTTTTAATGGGTTTCTTGGAGTAATTGAAATTTGGGTTCAAGATTTGTTCAAGAAAATTCAAGTTTTTTATCTGAGTATAGATCAATTTATTTTTGTATAGCGACCCTAGAAGTTGAAAATTATGATTTTTGGATATTTCATACTAGACATCTACAGGATGATTGAGTTAAAGTTTCGTAATTTTTAGAGATGTATTGGTATGGTTTTGAAAATCCAGAAGTTAGGCTTTGAAAAATCAGAATTGCTAAGAAAGATCCTGTGATACAGATTGGAGTTTTGAACCGGATGACATAGCTAGGCTTGAATTTCGGCATGAAATTTTATGGGTATCTTTATACACATATATGAATCTGTGGTATAAATTTATGGATTTTTGGATATCGGAATAGATCTTTATGAATTTTGGAAGTGATGAGTACCTGAATTATTCAAGGTATAGTTTGACTCCATGAACAGAGGTGAATGTCGATTTTATTGGCTGAGTTGTACGAGGAATCTGGATATGAAATTTTACAGGTGTATATTTAACATCTTAGAGAAGAACATATTTTAATTTTGGAATTTTAGGGAAACCCTATAATCTGACCAGTGAATTTCGGATTAATCCTATCAGGCAGATTTAAAGTTTCATTTGTGTTTCCATTTGAGCGTATTATAATGCGTTAAATTTTGTATTAATATGTGATAAGTCAGAGGCTTATTTGCTTGAAGATCCAGGTAAGCGGGGTTATTATGCTAAATTTTCTAAAAAGACCAAGGTGATATTTGAAATTGCATGTTTTTATTGAAAACTCTCGGAGTTTTATGTGCATTACTTTATGATAAAATTGTCAAAGATTATAGCATGAAATGTGTAAACATGAGCTTATTTTTATAAGCAATGATATTTCATGATGTTTTCAATGTTTAAATCAAAGCTTTTTGATATTTATTGTTATTCAAGATTTGTGCATGATATTTCATGATGTTTTCAATGTTTAAATCAAAGTTTTTTGATATTTATTGTTATTCAAGATTTGTGCATGATATTTCATGAAAAGAAGAGAAAGATGCAATGTTCAAAGTGATATTTATTGTATCATATGTATATGTATTTTCAAACTCTGAGGCCCAGAGTTACAGAGACACGCATTGGTACCAATTGCAACCTATTGAGTGCACTCATTCTGGAAACGGAGTGGTTTATTTTGTAGATTCTTACCGAGTGTACACTTGGACATGGCCAAGCCTTAGTAAGGAAAATTCTACCCATAGTATTGGCTAGTTTGGCTAATCCCAAACTAGGTAGCAACTGCACAACCCTGTCACGGGGATAAACGTGACCCACAGTTGTTGCCAAAGGGATTTTCTTATATAGATAAAACTGATTTTTTATAGTATTATGTTATATAGATAAAATTATTTTATTGATAAAGATATTTTCTATAGTAATATGTTATATGGATTTTCTATAGTATTATATTATATAGATAAAACTGTTTTATTGAAATTGTCAAATAAAAAAAAAACAGCTTTCATCATTTTAGAAAGATTTTAAATATTTTGTCTCTTACTGTTACAGTGTGGCTCATGGGATACACACTAGCATAATGATCTTGCTTACTGAATTGTCGAACTCACCGCTATTGTTTTCTTTATTTTCAAATGTTGATCAGGAGTGTGTCGATAGTTAGGATTAGATGACACGTGGGCGGTAGCTGAGAGATTATTAGAATAAATGTTTGACTCTAGTATGAGTCTAATCATGTTTAGATTTGTCTTTTTTTCTGAAAGAGTTTTAAGTTTTATTAAGAGAGATTTATTGAAGTTTTTTTTTTTTAATAATGTTTATTCCGCATTTTTTTAAATAAGTTTTTAGAAAAAAAAGTCTATAATTTGTTTATGGTTAGTAAGTCACCCTCTAACCTTGAAGGTTTGGGACGTGACAACCCATATTATTAAACAGTGGTAGTGTCAGGAATCTGTTTTAGGAGGGGCTAAATTTGTTAAAGTTTTAATGTTTTAATGTTTTTATTTTTAATTATAATATATATATATAAGTAATAAATAAATATAATTCTTAAGATAAATAAAATATATATTAAAAAATTTGATCATATTTATTGACCTTGGGACTGTGTCTCTTGTTATGAAAAATCATAAATCATATAATATTCTTTATTTTTGAACTACACACTCAATACTTTTTCATTAAAATGATAATTTTTTAGCTCAATGTTTTTTCTATTGGAATGATAATTTTGAATAAACATTTTCCATTTAAATAGTTTAATGGTGATTTTAAGTATAAAAAATATAATAAATAATGAGAGGTTGAAGAGATAAAGATAAGATAAAGTTATTTAGTATATCCTTTTATCATATTATTTGTAAGAATTTTGTGTCTAGTTGTATAATTTTTACCTTTCAAAAACTTGAAAAAATATAAAATGATTTTATTGTCATTTGGTTGTGATTTAGAATGGTTGGAGATCCCAAGACACAATCTTTTAGTTTTAAATTTAAAGAGAAAGATAAAAATCTTATTTATTATCTTATTTAAGTGTGAAAATATTTATTAGAAATTAAGCCAATTTCATAAAGATTGCCTAACATACAGGATTGTTTGAAGTTTTGGGGGTTGAAAATGTAATTTTATGAAAAATATTTTAGTTTTTGGAGTGAGTGCTAGGGGTTTTTGAAGTTTAGAAGGGGCAGAAAATGTAATTTTTTATGAAAAATTTTCAATTTGGAGTGGGTGACGGGATTTTTTGAAGTTTTGGAGGGCCCGACCCCTTAAATCCGCTGCTTGTTTGAAACTTTACATGAATAATATTTAATGATGTGGAGTATGTTTATTGTGTCTATCCTCTTTAAATTATACTATACAATTCAAGTAGGAAATTATATAAAACTCTAATTGGAAGTCAGAAGTATCAATTTGGGCCCCTAAAAACCTTATTCTGTCTTCCCGATTGGGAGGGAGGTTGTAGTCATAAAACAACGTAACCTTGATATTCATTGCTGGCAATCGAGTCTCTTCATTCAATATTTGGTCAAGGAGGGGCTGCGCAAGTGATATACAATGGTGATGTTCTTTTCTCCAAAATTTCGGGGTATGAAAATTTCCAGCAAAACAAATACACTCTAAAAATTTCAACTTTTACACATACATACTCTACTTTTCACAAATCCCAATAAATCTCAATAAAGTAAATATTTCCAAAATTTTGAGAATATTCTCCGAAATTTTGTCAAACAAACACCCCCAATATCTGTTACCATGAGTCTATGGCGCGTGGCGCAAACCCTCTGCAGTGCATTCATATGGGTACATGGATTTAAGCTTCTACAATTCTAGAAAAGGCTTAAATAATGGGCCTAGTGGGACGTCCATCAAGCTAATTTAAGATTTTGGGAATGTTTACAAACTAAAATTAAATTTTAGGAATGTGTAAAAATTGAGGTGAGTAGATCAGTTTTATTGGATTTTTAAAAAAAATATTGAAAAGTATTAAAATTTTATGGGAGCTGGTGAAAAAGTAAAGAGAGAGAAATTTGAATGAATTTTTTATATTTATTGTAATAAAAGAAAAGATTTAATGTAGAGAAAATATTTTGAAGTTATCTTATTTGACCAAATTAGTTATATTTTACAGACCAAAATTTAAAAATGGTAAAATTTTGGTCTACAAACATGCCCGAATCATATGGATGGTTGGTTGGTTCTGTCAGAGTAATCTGCTCAAATGAAACTCATCGGCCGATTTAAAACGGAAAATATTAGCAAATTCTGTTAGAATTTATGTGGTATTTTAAAATTTCAAAATGGTCCTATGATAATTTGTTGTTCTAAAATAGTCTCTAGAGAATATTACTTTGAAAATATATCACTTTCCTTTAATTGACGTTTGTATCTAGACAATAATGTCTTATGTAGCTAACAAGGACATTTTATATCTAATACTAGATCTTCACGTGTCCATTTCCCGTTGTAAAAAATTAATGCTTGTTAAATATTGTGATTAGTGCTCCATTTAAAACCTATGAGTTTCCCTAGCCTTAATGATACAAGTATAAAGCCGATGAATAGTTTTAAAGAGATAGAAAGAGTAGATGACATTTAACCTTCCGTGAAATGCTGGTGCTAGATCAGAACTCTCATTCGCAAAGCTTCTTTGGTAAATGGCAGTCTGCCATCAAAAGTAACCAGATCATAAGTAATTGACAAAATTTGTTTAGTATTGAGAGATAAATATAATTTGCATTTTCTAACAATGATAATCTTGACACTTTACACCACATTTTATTATTTTTATCATATTGTACCCACTATCTATGTTATTTAGGCACTTAACAATATATATTATAATTTTCCATCAATTTTGATGAAAATTAATTTTTTTAAATTCTAAAATTACGGTTTTCCCTATAAATGGATATATACTATCAAAAAATTATATGGATTAAATTGTTATTTTGTGCTCCGAAAAGTCATTTTTCATTTATATCGGTGAAAAATTTAAACAAACTATGCAAAATGTCTGAAATAAATAATTTCTTGATGCAATGTGACAAAATAATAGATTATGTTCTAAATTGCAAAATTCACACTAAATAAAAGTTGCAAAAGCTTATTTTCTCTTTATTTTTTAACTTTTAATAGGGTGAAAAGAAATCATTTTTTCAGGTGGCGATGGCTCCCCCTTCCCCACCATAGCTATATGCCTCTACATGATTGTATCCAAATCGCTCGACCATTCAGTGATCTGGCTTTACCCTAATAATTAGCAGTGTCTAAATAGCAGTCAGGACAGAATCCTACTTTGCGTGACTTAGCACAGCCGGTATATATTGGTTTCACCCTTTCTCATGATATCTCAGGAGTGAGACGTTGTTGGCAACCTGATTAGGATTGAAAATAACTTAAAACCTAAATGATTGGTCTGAACATACAATACAGAGATACATGCCTGTAATACACAAACCAGAATGGAACTAAGAAATTCTTAAATAAGGCAAACTGCTAATTATCAGTTTGAAGTAATTAGCCACCTAATTTCATAGGGATATCCGTGGTGTGAGTCTAAGTTGTCCAAGTTCCCTGAGTTACACGTTGTACTAGATATTGCATTATGTGATCAAAGTTGATATTATTTATAATCCCACATGCAGTTATCTACAAGTGAACAAGGTAGTTCAAGACTCAATATATAGTAGCAAAACCTAGAAGGGGGGGTTGAATAGGTTTTAAAAATTCTCAGTCCTTTGTAAATCTACTGCTGTACAATCTCACAAGCTTATCAGCAAATTTCAAGAACACTCAGTATATTATGCGGAATAATCAAATCAATATGACTAGAGTATTGCAGATTATTAACTTTACAATATACTCAAAAAATTTCTTTCTCAATCAAAGAAACAACCAGACAACAATCACAATAATTACTAAATTCTTTAAGTAATCACAATCACAATCAATAACACCAGGATTGATACGAAGAGAAAAACCACTTGAAAGAATTCTTTCAAGAGGAAAAAAACTCTCTAGGCTGATAAGCCGGTTTAAGCGAATCTACTAGAAACTTCAAACTCGGTACACAACGATCTATAAACTACCCAACACTCCGTTGCTAGTCTAACACAACTTGTACCTTACCTGGAATACAACATCCAGCTCTACACCATGCAGGGAATGAGAGACTCCTCTTATATTTGAAAATCTTGATTCCAAAAGCCGATCTCTAGCCAAGCCGATCTTTCCACACACTCACGTGCAATCAGCTCTTTCACAATAGGAACAAACAGTCTTGGTATTATCTTTGGTGATCAAAATCGAATCTGAGATAATGGGGGAAAGAAAAATCTCACTGGGTTCAATCTCAGTTCTCACATAAACAAACTACAGAAACATTAACAGAGAGAGTTTTTTGAAGAAGGCTCTAGAAAGCTTAGGGTCATGTTCGTTTCCTTACAATTGTTAGAATTTGAATCCTCACTTTGGTCATGTTCGGCAAACATAGCTGGATCTAAGGCTTCAGCCTAAACATTTTCAATTTTGCCCTGGACAAATTGATGTTAAATGACCAAGGTATCATCCGGTAAAATGTGAAGAGCAGAAAATGGAATGGGGTTATGAAAAACATGTGGCCCCTAGCGTTCAGTGCATTAAAATCTAAAAGAAGAAGAAATGACGAAATAGCCCGAATAGTTTTGCTTTGGATAAAGGGCGATTTGGTCATTTCCCCCCCCTCCCCCTGCGTGCGGCCCGCACTTGTCAGCCGTGCGGCCTGCACTTGTCAGCTCGTCCCTGCGTTTTAATACCTTTCAAATGTTAAAACCTTTGGCGTTTGTCCAATATTTCCCCCCCTCCCATCAATCGGTCTTTGTCGTTTTCTTCCCTTTTTTTTTTTTTTTTAAATACCTTTCAAATATTCAACTTTTAATAAAAAAAAATCGAAATTATATTAAATATTACAAATAAACAATATTATTTTACATTTTATCTTCTTCACTCATTTCAATAAAAATAATCTACAAAAAAAATAACCTTAAAAATCATCATTAATTTTTTTACACCTCAACAACTTCTACACAAACATTAATACAACTTTAACATTACCTAAAAATTCTCAAAACACTTCAAATCCTACAAAAAAACATCAAAACGAATATCACCTAGGTCTCTCAAAGATATCTCAAGGAACATTTTTTTTAGCAATTGTGAGAAAATAGATTTTGTACTCTCGGGAGTCTGAGGGAAGAGATTCATGAAGTTTCTAGAATTCTTGAATCTTGGGCGCATCAGTAAAAAAATCGTTACAATAGTCTTTCGTAACTTCTGATCAAATTTGGAGTGAACTCGAAACAAACTGCCCGGGCTCTCAAACCATCAAAGCGCTAGCTCCGTGTAGGCAAACTATATGCAGACTACAATCAAACCTTCTACATAACTCGATGATCATTAATTTTGTTGAACCGCTGGTCTTGAGCAGGACTTCATTAAACATGAACCTCAGGAATAAACTATGACACGTCATGAAATATTTACGCCAACTAAAATATATCTACAACAAGCATGTTAACTCCCAAGAGAAAGATGCTGCAGAATATGGCACACAGGATTGCATGGCTTACCATTTAAAAACACACTAATTCAAGCACTTTTCATGCATTTTCGATCGGACTGACGGAACCCCGTGATTCTGTAGGGATGAGATACATGGGAGCAGGCATCTTTTCCGGAAGCTTTGGCAGCGAGGCCTCGATATTAAGAACTTGAATCGCTTGTCTTATGGAGGGTCTCAAGCTACGATCAGGGTGAGCACACCACAGCCCAACAACCATTAAACATTCTGCCTGATTCATATCAAATTTCATCTCCAGCCTCCCATCGACAGCCGATAGCAGCTCTTTCCTTCCAAAAAGTTCCCAGATCCATGGTACCAATCCCAGTTCGGAGTCGTTTTCAACCGGATAAACTGCCTTTCTTCCGGTAACAATTTCTAAGACAACGACCCCAAAGCTAAAAACATCTGACTCTTTACTATACCTGCCTGTGATAGCGCATTCTGGAGCCAAATAACCAAAAGTTCCAGCCAACCCACTTGTCCCTGGGCTTAGCTCGTGGTCCATAAGTTTAGCTAACCCAAAGTCACCAAGCTTGACCTTGAAACTAGAATCTAGCATTATATTGCTCGATTTGACATCCCGGTGCACAACACACTGCTCCCATTCTTCATGAAGATAGAGCAATGCAGATGCCAGCCCGAGAGCAATATTGTATCTCAAAGCCCATGACAGAAGACTCTTTTCCCCAAAGAGGTGAAAATCAAGGCTTCCGTTGGGCATGAACTCATAAACCAGGAGGAACTCACCTTTATCATGGCACCAACCTATAAGTTGCACGAGATTCCGGTGTTTCAACTGACCAATGATCTTCACTTCAGTGACAAACTCTCTGATCCCTTGTCTAGAACCCCTAGAAAATTTCTTCACAGCGATTTCCACATCCAAAGCAGAGAGGTAACCCCTGTATACCTCTCCAAATCCACCTTCACCCAATTTCCTCTCCTTTGAGAAATTTTTTGTTGACGAAGCAAGATCTTTATACAAAAAACTTCGTGGTCCTGCACCTCTTTCAAGGTCATCACTTATCGATGTAAAGCTCATTAATCTCTGTTTTCTCTCCCTCTTCTCATGTTCCTGTCTCCATATAATCCCAAAAGTTACTAGAAAAAAACCTATCAGAGCAACAGGTACAACTGCTAGGCCGGCTATTAATGTTCTCTTTCTTGAATTTTTCCTTTTGGTTGCCTATTAATATCGAATGTAGAATTGAACTCCCAAAATCCAAGTGTATGTCTCTCTTTAGGATGGCCCGTAGAAGCTGAAAACCCAATTGTCACCCGCTCAGGTAAAACCTTCATCAGATCAATTTGTAAGAGAGACTTCTACTTTCTACAGCATTTGTGGTTTTTGGGTAGCTCCAAGAGACCCCAAGATTCTTAGTGGTAGCATTGTACATAATCCATACGTCGGCAGGATCCCCACTATGCAAGCTAGCATTCCAATTGGTTGAGTTGACAGAGCCAGTGAGTTGACGTCGATTCCCACATGCGGATTCGGAGGATCAAATAAATCTGCCTCGGGAAAAGAGTCGAACTCAACTAAAACCATTTGGTTTTGATCACCGCTATTAATGGTCGTGGTGTTAAATAGGCCTAGAAAACCACCATTTGAATTCTGTGGAATTTGAAAACCTGCAGGAGCAAGGAAGAACGCAAACCCCTGCACCGTAATTCGTTTTTTCACCGAGGGTGTCAATGATGAAGGAGAAGTGGGTTGTGAAGTAAGAGAGTCTCGAGTTTCCGAATTCCAGAGACGCACGTCGTGAGCGTAGGTAACTCGACCAACCCGACTTGGAAACTTGATTTCGTTAAAATCAATAACCCCGTTAGAAGGCTTTGCATCTCCTTCAAACAGTATGTCAGGCATATCAGGTTCAAAGCCAGATAGGTTGAAGGAAACAGAACTAGCAGAGGGAAGAACAACACAAAGGGAAAGTAGGAGAGATAGCACTGTTAGGTCATAGCAACAGCTGCCCATGGCTTGGACGAATAAGGGAAGGGACTAGAGAGTTGGAACAGGCAAAGGACCTA
>RXIC02000174.1:0-59086 GCA_003952965.2 Morella rubra | reverse complement strand
ACGAAGAGGTTAGACAAGATAAAAACTGATGAATATCAATGATGTTTAGGCAAGTACAATCCATTGACTTCAACTCACATTTATGAGATAGAATTTCTACTTTTGATCTATTTCCACGCCCAATCCTTGAGAAAAGCATGGATCGAAATCTAGGCGCAAGTAATGAGAAGATCGTGCTTCGTAACATTACTAAATTGGAACTTTAAATGAACAACAATTTTTGCTTTTCTATGTTTCTATAAAAATCATGAGATTTATGGATGAAGTGTATGAAAATTGAAGGGAATAATGGAAGACTTCTATATATACTTTAGTTCAAAACCTTGAAGAAATTAATCTACATAAGCTAAAGCAAATCTATGGACTTATAACATATTGCATATTAGCTTTATATAATATTCCAACATCCATTAATTAAAGTTGATAGAGTCAAATGTGTACTTGGCCCAAAGGGTGGCTAGTGCCTAATTGAATGACTAAGCATCAATATTAAAACCTTATGGGCCACGAATATGATCTAGGACCGGCAAGACTTATCTCATTCAAAGATACCCACGCAGCCCGCCTGCTCCAATTATGGTCTATTAGCAACCTCACCAAACCAGGGAAAAACTCCCCATCGCATAAAAGGTGAGCGGGAGATATTAGTTTGAGACCAAGCGGGAATAGAACTCCTTTTCCAACCTATAAATACTAGGTACCCCCTCCATCTTTTTTAACTCTGATACACCATTATAATCTCTTTAATCCTCAAAGCTCTCTTGCTAACTTAGGAATCATAGACTCTTCCTCGGTGTCAACCTTTCTTTACTTGCTCGCAGATCCCGATCCTTGATCGACAACTCCCTCGGTGATTTTTGGCATTATTAGTTGGCATCGTCTGTGGGAAAATCTTTATCACAATCCAGTCTTTCTTTTACATCCTCGATTCCTTAGAAACCCCCTATTTCTCCAGAGATGACTCCCGTGATTGACCTTTTTAATGGATTAGAGGATCCTTGCGATCACTTAGAAGTCTTCCAATTGCACATGCACATGCACATGCAATCATACCCGGATGCCATCTTATACAGGGCTTTCTCTCTTACCCTTAAAGGACCAGCATAGCAGTGGTTCTTCAGTCTCTCTTTGGTGTCAATTGACACATTCGAGCAGCTCGGATCCCTGTTTACTAGACATTTTGTCTCCAACAGATGCATAAGGCTACCACCTTCGTACTTGTTCGGCATTAGGCAAGAGTCTAAAGAGAACTTGTGCAGTTACACTGTGCAGTTCAACCAAGAGGCAGTCACTGTGGCATATGCGGCTGATGAAAACAAAGTAATGACACTAATCAACGGGTTACAACTCGGGGATTTCTTGAAGTACTTAATCCGCAAGGCCTCCAGCAATTTCGGAGAAGTGTTGGACAAAGCCTGGAAACATTTGGATTGTGAAGATATTTTTTGTGCACAGGTGGCGTCATCCTCTGGCTAACCGGAGAGACAAGAGAAACGAGGCTAGGAGGCAAACTATCTCAATTCCCGTGAATGCTGGCAAAGGGCAAAGAGAGATTAGTCCCCCAGACCAAATAAATAATGCTATCCAAAAGATGAGCGTCTCATTTACACTGCCCTAAATACACCTCCACGAGAGCTTTTGTTACAGATCTAAGGGACCCGACCATAAAGTGGCCAACCAAAATGAAGGCACGCCCGAGTAAGAGAGACAGTAGCGGGTACTGTGAGTTCCATGGAGACCACGAGCATGATACAAATGATTGTTGGGAATTGAGGCGGGAGATTGAATACCTCTTGCAGCAGGGCAAATTACGCAAGTTTATTCTTGAGCATGGTGTTCTTAGACATATAAAATCCTATCCAAATTCAAAACACAAACACCAACCAGACACCCGAAAACCTTACCTCACCATCCTTGTGAGGAGAAGTGCAGACCATTACCGGGGGACATTGTGTAGGGGGAACTAGTAGACGAGCTAAGAGAGCTTACATGTGGGAGGCACAACACCAGCAGATCTATTTGGCAGAACAACCCAGAAAGCGGCCCAAAGTAGACCGGATCTCTATTTCCTTTGATGAAGGGGATGCAGTCGGATTCCTCCAGTCATGATTGCTAACTTTTCAATGCACAGAGTTCTTGTAGACAAAGGAAGCTCAGCATACATCTTGTTCCTCAAGGCATATAGACAACTTGACATCCCTGAGTATGAACTTCAGCCTTCCCCGGCTCCCCTATTCGAATTCACAGAAGATCGCATCTAACAAACCGGATCAGTGTTGCTCCCACTTACTATAGGAGAACACTTGACCTCAGCCACCACCCTAGTAGACTTCCTGGTAGTAGACAAGCCATTGACCTACAACGCCATAATCGGCAGAACCACATTGGGGGCCATCCAAGTAGTCTTCTCCATCTATCATTTGAAGTTAAAATTCTCAACCCCTCAAGGTGTAGGAGAGGTGAAGGGAGATTAGGGAGTAGCACAAGGCTGTTATTTTATTGCTTTAAGTGGTAAGTAGGGTACAGAGTCATGCTAGGTATTAGCTATGGGTGAAAGTATGGTAGAGGCCATACCTGTTCTCATAGAGAGAGAGGACACGGAGGATGACCTGCATCCCCAAGTAGTAGAAGAGTTAGAAGATGTAGAAGGAAAAATGGTCATGATTAGTGCCCAGATGAGTGATGAACGGAAAAAAGAGATGATCGACTTCTTGCGACAGCATAAAACCACCTTTGTTTGGTCTCATGTGAACATGGAGGGAATAAGCCCCCAAGTAATCACCCACAGGCTGAGCATCGCCTTTGATGCTATTCCGGTCAGGTAGAAAAGAAGAAGTTATGCCCCTATGGGCAATAAAGCAGCTGTGGAGGAAATGGATAAGCTGATGAAAGCTCAGTTTATCTGGGAGGTATACTACCCTGAGTGGTTGGCAAATGTAGTCCTGGTCCTGAAGGTGTATGGGAAGTGGATGATGTGTGTAGACTTTACCGACCTCAACAAAGCTTGCCCAAATGAGAGTTTTTCGATGCCCCGTATTGATTTGTTGGTCGATATCACAGCAGAACATAAGCTCTTGTCCTTTCTAGATGCATTTTTTGGTTATAACTAGATACGTATGGCACCTTCCGACCAAGATAAGACATCGTTTATCACTGATAGGGGATTGTATTAGTATAAGGTCATGCAATTTAGCCTAAAAAATGCTGGGGCAGTGTACCAACGGTTAATTAATTTGATGTTCAAGGACCAAATTGATAGAAATATGGAGGTTTATATGGATGACATGCTGGTGAAATGTACTCAGGCGGACGAACACCTGAAAGATTTGGTAGAGATCTTCGAAGTCTTAGACACATTCAAGATGAAACTAAACCTTGCCAAGTGTGCCTTTAGGGTGTCATCAAGAAAGTTATTGGGTTTCCTAGTGTCAAGTAGTGGTATTGAAGCTAATCCAGAAAAATTGATGCAGTGGTGTGTAAATCTTAGGATTAAGGCAACCCAAGAGGGAGATGAATTGGGTTTCAAAACTTTTTTGAAACTTACCCTTTAGAAAGTGTTTGCCAGCTACAAGTCCCATAAAGAGAAACGATTGCAATAAAAGATTAACACAAGAATATAAATTGCAACTCAAAATGGAAATAAAAACTTAAATAAGAAACGAGTAGCATAAAGTAAGGAGATAAAGGAAGAGAAGCAAACACAAGATTTTTAGGTGGTTCGACTAACCCGCCTACATCCACCCCTCAAGCTCCTTTACCGAGCCTTGAGGTTTCTCACTAAGCTCCCTTCAACCAAGGGAAAGGTTTCCTTACACTTGAGCTTGAGAACACCCTTTCAAGCCTCAAGAACGAGTTTGAGAACAAACCTCTCTAAACTCCTTCTTTTGATGAACAACCCTCACCAAAAGGAAACAAGAGAATCACTCTCTTAAAAGTGTATAGGGATGAACGAAAATGCTCACTAAAACTCCCTTGATGGAGTAGATGTTACAATGAGAAATTTCTATCTCTTAGGCTTCACACAATAACAAGGATGTGAAAGTGTTGATTATGTGTGAATGATGTTTGAAGAAGGATTGAAAGGTTTTTGATCACTCTTAGCCTTAGTAAAATGATTTTGGTTCTTTTAGTAACTTTTAAAAGGCGTATGAATGGCTTTATATAGGCCTCATAAGAAAAATAGCCGTTAATAGTCGTTGGGAGTCAAGCTATAAAAAATTCACGACGAGCGGTCGACCGCTGCAGGTTTACGTTACCAACGATCATAATGTCAGAAGGTCAGAATGACTCTTTTCTTCCTTTTTAAAAAAACCGGTCGACCGCTTTACCAAGCGATCGAAGACCGGTCGACCGCTTCACCAGCCGGTCGAACTCCTCAACTTAAGCACATGATCCGGTTGTTTTAAAAACACGATTTTGACCAACTTAAAATACCCAATTTTAAAGACTAACTTCCCATAAGTATATAAAAGGTTTGAGAGTTTAATTGGATAATTTTGAAGCCATTAAAACATTTTTAATCTTCAAAACAAGTGGTAAAACAGTTCATGCAAGTTTTGAAGAAATATGCAAGTGTGTGGTTCAAATCCTTGTTAAAGATAAAGTCTTAGAGTTACAAAGATTACCCTAGCATCTTGAGTCTTCACTTTAAGAGCACTTCCATTGAAAGGGATGTTGCTTGATCGCTTCGTGCTCATTTTGGATCCGCTTTGCTTCATATCTCAATTACTTCTATTATTATCATCAAAACATTGATTGTGACTAAAAGCCAACATGGTGCAGCTGAAACCACCTGCCACGAAGAAGGAAGTACAACGATTGATTGGGAAGGTTATTGCCCTCAATCGGTTTATATCCCGGGCAACTAACAAGTGCCTATCCTTTTTCAACACTCTCCGAAAATCATTTAAATGGAATAACGAGTATGCCACGACATTTGAAGAACTCAAGCGTTACCTTTCTCACTTGCCCTTACTCAGCTGACCTAACAAAGGAGAGACACTGTCTTTGTACTTAACGGCCACCAACCAGGCCATTAGCTCGGTACTAATCAAGGAGGAAGAAGGAGTCTAAAAACATATTTACTATGTGAGCAAAGCATTAACAGGTGTAGAAGAAAGGTACCCCCCAATTGAGAAGGCAACATTTACACCAGTAGTTACGGCGCAGAAGTTGAGCCCTTATTTCCAGGCTCATACTGTGGTCGTCCTGATAGACCTCCCATTGAAGAAGTTGCTACAAAAGATAGAAACATCCAGTCGTCTGGCACAATAGGCCATTGAATTGGGGGAGTTTGATATCAATTTCCAGACAAGAAAGTTAGTAAAGGGTCAAGTAGTAGTTGATTTCCTGGTCAAGCTAGAAATTGTGGTCCCACCCCCAGAATGTTCCTTTACCATCTGAAGCAGGAATGAGGAATCAAAATTATTAAAAGAAGGTAGAACAGTACTACAACGCTCGGGTTTGGGAGCGAAAGCTCAGAGTTGGAGAGTTGGTATTGCGGGAAATGATGCTAGCCCTAGTTAATCCAGCGGATGGAAAGCTCCATCTCAAGTGGGAGGGACCCTACAGGGTTACCCGGAACTCTTGACAAATGACATACTACTTAGAAGATCTTGAAGGAAAAGCACTCCTTTACCCGTGGAACATAGCTCATTTAAGGAAATTCTACTAGTAGATCAACCGCCCTCTGATGTACATCAATAGACAATATAGTAATACAACAATTAGTTCTTTTTCATGAATAAAGGAAGGAAGCATACTTTCTTGAATTATGACTTGTTCAAATGCCTTTACAAAACTCCAGGTTGGAACTTGTCGCCATAGCCAAAGGCTTGGTCGTGCCTCTATAAAACTCCAGGTTGGAACTTGGTCGCTATAGCCAATGGCTTGGTCGTGCCTCTACAAAACTCCAAGTGAGAACTTGGTCGCCATAGCCAAAGGCTTGATCGTGCCCTACAAAACTCCAGGTCGGAACCTGGTCGCCATAGCTAAATGCTTGGTTGTGCCCCTACAAAACTCCAGGTTGGAACCTGGTCACCATAGCCAAAAGCTTGGTTGTGCCCCTACAAAATTCCAGGTCGGAACATAATGCACATTCATTGGTCCTTTACATTTATTAAAGCCAAATATATACATACATATGATACTTAATGCAAGCATTAAGGAGAGGTACCATGGATCAAGTGATCACGAAATCTCTCTACATAGTCATTGCCAATGATATATTATTGCAAGTTTAATGAAATAAAAACAAGCACTTCGACGAAATTCATACCTCATCCCGAGAATAATTTATTTCGGGATGGCCTATTTTGTCACGACAAATCAGTCTAGATCGCCCATGTCTAACATATTTGTTTTGAAAGAGTTATGTTCGAACCTGTTCGAACTCAAAGAGAAAAATAACGAGAGTAGGGACGAAATTCATTTCGTCCCCGTTTCGGCTTGTTTAGACAGACAAGTCGACAGTTCGAACGAGTTCGCAACACTTGCTTTTATTTTCGAACAGTCAAGTTATCGTCTAAACATACGCAAAAAACATGTCTGAATTACTATTAGATACAAGTTCAAACTTGTTCGTATGTAAAGGTTTTGAGTGTTGGAACAAGCTGCACTGTAATAAGGTGCCAACTTTGTTCGAGCATTGGTTCTTACGTCCGATCCAATTGGATTTCTTGTCCAAAGAGTCTAGATCATGTGTTCGAACTTGTTGGAACTATGTCGCCACTTTTTTATTTTGTTTGTTATTAGATCAAGATACTATTAATTTGAACCTGCTCGAAATTGTTAGAACAGTTAATTAAGAAAAAAATAAGTCTGATTTGATTGGTATATATTACCTAATTCAAATAAATCACCAAACAAAATTTTTAAATATATTATAAATCCACAGAATAATCAAGGTTAATAAAAACCATATATAATAATCAATGTTCCTCAAAAACATAATAGTCATCATTCATCCAAATCATAAATAAGATACTGAAACAATAAATAAGAAAGTTTATACAAAATGAGTACTAATTAAATATGAATGCAATTGTTTTCATCTACGACAGATTAGATCAGGTTCCCTAATGTAACGGGATGGTCCAGCCTCATCCGTCTCTCCATCTCCGTCATCCGTCTCTCCATGTCCAGCCTCATCCATCTCCATCCTCATCCGTCTCTCCATCTCCGTCATCCTTCTCTCTGTGTCCGGCATCATCCATCTCTGTCCTCATGTCTCTCCATCTCCGTCATCATCCGTCTCTCCATCTCTGTCATGAACAATGTTTTCACATCGACGGGTTAGTCCGTCCTCGTCCTAATGTCTCTCCATCTCCATCCACATCCATCTCTCCATCTCCGTCATCCGTCTCTCCATCTTCGTCGTCTCTTCTCTTAGTTGTTCCCGCTTTTGTACTTGCTCATTTTGAGGTGCTCGCATCTGTGCTTTTTGGAGTTCTTGTAGCTGAAGTAGAAGTGCCTCCAGCTCAGCTTGTTTGGATGTCAACTCTTTGTACTCTTTTTGTCTAGCTATCGTCATTGCCTCGATCTTTGAATTAGCCTCCTCTAACTTGCGTGCCAGATCGGATAATGCCGAGATTGAAGGAAGCTCCTTCTTGACAACTGATAGTATTTCGATATTTGTATCGATACTAAAGTATCATTCAGAAGGAAGCTCCTTGATGGATCCCTGAGCACAACCAGCAGCATGAACTTTGCAAAACTGTATCCCTTGGCCAAGGGAGAGAACCAACCACATTCTACAAGAGACAACTCAATTAGAATACTTCAAATAAAAAACAACTTGGAGCAAGAAAAAGCTCTTCAAAAATTTGATGAGCAAATTTCTTATTACCAAAACTATTTTCCAAATCAGAGTACCATATGTACGTAGTTGTGGTCAGAAACATGTTTTCAGTTGTACGTACCAAGATCGCTTAGTACAAAAGAAGGGAGTTCACCTGTAATCTCCTCATGCTGTCCATTGGTTCTTCCGTCCCTTATACGGAGAGTATATTTAGCATACAATTTTCCTTTGGGGGGAGAAGCTTCCCAATCACTCACTGATAAATCGAATCCGACATAGCTTTTGCCATCGTCAGGTGAAACATGTCCTGGATATAGCTTCAGCTCCCTGTGTTCAATGGAGAAATATAGGCAATTAACTTCAGAGCAATATTTTAAGCGATTCAATTGTAGTCACGGGGTGCAGAATCTGAAACGACATGTACCATTGGCGGTCTCCAACTCTGAGCTCTTTCTCAAATATTCCTCACTTAACGTTGAAAACTTTTCAATTTCCCAAGTACTGCTACTTGTGATAGGAGAACTCAAACTTGACAAACACTCCCCTTCACCGGTACATTTTATGACAAAAACCTCAGCGCCAAATACGCAGGAGTCATCAACAAGGTATCCATTGAGAGCATCACCAAAGGTACGAAGGGTGAGAAACCGTGCGAATCCCCATTCAGTTTTCATTGCATGGAACAGCCTTACTTCACCATTAGCATCTATATATAGAGAGGACCAAGCTAGTCACATTTAACATTGAGAAACGGGGAAAAACAAAAACCAAGTACAAGAAGAAACTTTATGTATTTCATCAAGAATAAATATACACATCAGAGGAGGCTGAGGAGCTACCTTGGAGCGTCAAGTACTCGCCCCGAATCTGATCCAGCACAAACAATCTAAAGACTGCGTTAACCTCCCAGCCCAGAGGTAAAGAATCCGTTTCTGAAATCACCAAGTAGAGTGATATGCTTCCCTTCCCATTGCAATCTTTTCTCCATTGGGGTAGAAAGACAATCTCCTAGGGTTGAAAGGAAGCGAAATATAGCTAGTCAAAATCTAGTAGGAACACCATCAACGATATGGGCATAAGAACATAAGCAAGGGATTCAAACATACCATTTATAGCCGCCACATTCAAAAACGTCCGAGTCATACTTTGGCTCTGTATCCCCTGGAAATATCTTCAACATTTCCGAAAATGATTCAACCTTAAATTTGTAGTGAGCTGGTGGGAGATCTCTTTTTAATCTTATAACTTGATCTGTCCATTGTATAGGAACATGATTTAGATTGCATCACGTTATAATTGACCTCAAACATTTTGGAACAAAATCTAATAGCTACGCTAAAAATTCAGATAGAACAAATATTTAGGAGTGTAATAGGAAGTTTGGAAGCCATTAAATTTGCAAATTAGACATTGTACACTAATCAAAATTCCTTCATTAATCCACGCCCGAAATCAAACTAATTCCATGCAAGATATACTATAGTCTATATTTTCAGATATTTGCTATCAACTTGGTGTAGTTTTGCATATTGTTTATCACAACGTGACAGCTTAAAGTAGGATCAGAAGTATATATAGAACCAAGAAGATCATGTTAACCCTCGAACTTCTCCCCAACAAAATAACCCATAGATATCACAATTATGCATTTCCAAGAAAGCTCTCCCTTCCGCGGAATACACAAACGAGATTATCGTAACAAATGAAAATGCCTAAAATCGATGATCGTTCTATGTCCAACTCTATCATAAGGCTTCAAAGAGAGAGAGAGAGAGCACCAGGTGAGAGGTCCTTCTCAGGGAGAGAATGGCTTAGTTTTTCAACTTTTTTGTCCATCAGGAGCTAGCTGTTGATATTCTGAAAATCTGCTCGATCGGTCTTCTCTTCCTTTTCTATCTTTTCTTTGGGCAAAAAGCAGTTAATTGGCTTTAGTCGTGAGGAAGATGCGTAAACCCGAGCTAGCGTGTTTATATATAGCCTGCTAAGTGTAATCTAATTCGTGCTGTACTTAATTAAGATTCCTAGCTTTACTTGCTTTGTTAATATATACCTCAGATCAGATTCTGATGTCAATCACAAGAGTGGGATGAAAGCAAAAATGCGGCAAGCCTGAGGGCCAAGCCCAAGCCATGCCATATTCTTTCTTGCCTCAGCAAAGCTTCTTCTTCTCCGATTTGTTATATTCTGGCTTGAGCTATTGCCAGCCGTTTGTCTCTGGGTTGTGTTTCGGGCCTGTAGTTTGTGGTTCCTTGAGGTGTGCCAAATGTTCCATAATCAGCGTTGCTTTTGTGTTTGAAGGTAAAACAACTGACCAAGAAAATTTGTGTTTGACTACTTACAACTCAAAATCATAAATTTTTTCTTGAAAAAAAAAATTAGTGTCATTGTCCAAATCCGTTTAAATCCAAGTGGGACTGACTAAAGTTTGAACTTACAACCTCCAACTCGCAAGATGTGAAGCCAATAAATTAATCAAACGTCCTCCACCACCATTTTGTCCCCTTTTGGTTGGTGCCTTTTTTTATCTGGAATGCCTCTTCCATTACTGGTGGTCCCGGTAGCCTCCGTTGCTGGTATTTAGACTGTTATTTACAATACTGTTAAGATCGTGACATATTTATTTTTTATTAACCAGTAAGATCCTTTTGTTAACTTACATAGCTACATATACGATTTTTTTACAATATATTTAGAGTACAAATTACAAAATGAGTGTTAGTTAAAGGGCGTAAAGTTAATCTTTTATTTTATTATTATTATTATTTTTAATTCTTTCCGAAGATATTGTGGGTGTTTGGTCGATTCTATTTTTTCTCTAATTGGTATACTATACGTTTCTCTCTTGAATTACATATATAATGACACTATTATATGATGGGCTTATTAAATTATTTATTTTTCCTGAAATGCACTATCTTTTCTTTCAACAAAGCTGCTAAATCTTGAGCATTTATTAGCGTTTGAAGTAAAACGCGGCAACATCTTGTGATTTACTGCTAGCGTCGAAAATGCTACTAAATCACTGTAGAGGTGTACAGGAGTGGGCCGAAACCAACCGGCCGACCCAAACTGAAATTTAGTCTAACATAGTGATTGGAAAGTTATAATTTTAAAATGTATGGCATTTAGCAATATTTCTCCTGATCACAACGTTGCTAAAAGTATGGGATTTAAAGGCCTTTAAAAAAGCGCTACTATATATAAGTATGGTATTTAGCAACGATTCTACACGCTGCTACAAGAATGGGATTTAGCACCGTAGTTTTTAGGTTAATTTATGAAAACGCTGCAAAAATCTTGGAATGTAGTAGTTTTTTTTTTATAATATTTAGCAGTGTCGACTAACTTGTCAGGTGGAAAATGATATGCATTGAGTGACGGGAGGGCCTGAAATCGGGCACGTAGGAACAACGTCCTTTTGTGGGCCACACGGTTGACGAGTGGATGATGTGGCATTAAAAGTAGCTAACATGAATTATGTAGGCAGCTACCAAGACCTTTTGCTGAGGTGGACTTTCAGCTGTTATTGGAGTGGACGATGAGATGACAAAATGAACTCATTTTTCACAAGGGAAAAATGTAAGCACTGAAAGTTGACGTTTGAAAATCCAGGGACTTACATTAAAAATATGTAAAATCTAAGGATTAAAATTTTAGTTTGAAAACCCAATGACCTATCATGAAAATAGTGTAAAATCTAAAGACTAAAAATGATTTTTTTTTCCTTTTTAACTTTTTGATGCTTAACGTTTTCAGTAAATGTCGTAGAATACTAGCTTCTAGAAATATTACATTTTTTTCTAAAGGAAAAACTAATTAGGCAACTAAATATACCCATTGATCATGATATATGGACTAATGTATATTTACACGCAATGGATGACGAATATATGATTACGGATGATTAAAATAGTTTTAAAGTGCATAATAAAGTCTTTTGCTAGTTAGTTGAAAAGTTTTTTAGTAGTACGTGTTACTCGGATTGGTTAGTGCAATATCAACATTATAGCATAAATAATTTGAAAGCAATTTCCCTCCCCACATGATCAATGTCCTCTCATGTGCCTCACAAAATTGTTTTAATAGTACACCTTCCCTTCAATAATAAGAAAGATTTTTTTTTTTCACTATATTGAGCGTACAATGAGTGATAGTTACAGCGTAATCTGTTTCTTGCTCTCTTTTTTTCTTTACTCTATTTTTTTTTATTGACGAGAGAAATCTTAGCAACTTCGTTCCATTAATCTAAGAAGGATCTACCCTAATTTGGAGGCATTGGGTGCCTATGCCAAGGGTTAATCCTAGAGAATTAGTGCGAACTCATCACTCCTACAACTCCCACTAAAGATCGGATACTATCCCAGTGATCCTATTCCTTTCTCTTAAATCGTAATGACACTATTATATTATCAAGAATTTATTAAATCATGGGTTAATTACATTTCCCCCCACGAACTTATACCCCAATCTCAAAAACCCCCACTAAACTCGAACTCGTTACGACTCACCATCACAATCTATGTCGCGTTTCATTTTGGTATTGGACCTAGTTTTGGTGTTAACTCGCACGTTTTCCATCACACGTGACCAACACGTGATATTCATCCCACGCAAAAATACAAAACTGCCCCCATTCAAACAGTGATGTTGGAATTTTTAATTCTTTTCTCGTACCCTAAACTGTGCATTTTGCCTCAAACTAAAAATTACTCTCATTTCCTTTGCCACCATTAAAATGACAGCCTGTATCCTCCACGATAGTATTGCCCATTATTTCAGGCAAACTAGTGCTACTGAAGACTATTGGAGTATTACGTGAGGTAGCACAACTAGTTATGGTGGAGATTGCTCGAAATGCTGAAGGCAGGAACCGATGTGTTAATACTGAAGGAGAATATTCTATTTGACTCTGGGGCAACCCACTCTTTTGTGGCTATTAGTTATCTTAGAATATGTGGAGTTGAGACTCAACCATTAGAGAAAAATTTGGCAGTAGCTACTCCGTCTGGGAGTTCTATTGTATGTAAGAAGGTGATTAGAAGTTGTCCAATAAGTATAGACGAAAGAGTGGTTCCAGCAAATCTAGTTGTATTGAACATGCATGGATTCGATGTTATCCTAGGGATGGATTGGCTAGCATCTAATTATGCGAGTATTGATTGTTGAAAGCAAGGAAGTTATTTTTAAAACCCCAAAAAATCTAGAATTTAAATTTATCAAATCGTGTGTGTGTTCCCACCCACCAGTAATGTCAGCCATCCAAGCAAGAAGGCTACTTTGTGAAGGATATCAAGGTTATTTGACTTTTGTAGTGGAAGCACAAAAGGAGACAAATTTGGAATAGATTCTAGTTGTGAAGGAATTTCCTGATGTTTTTCCTGAAGATTTCAAAGGATTGCCCCCAGATCATGAGATCAAATTTTCTATTGATCTACTTCCAAGAACAGCACTAGTCTCTAAGGCACCTTATAGGATGGCTCAGTCGGAGTTATTGGAACTTAAGGAGCAACTATAAGAACTGTTAAACAAGAGTTTTGATGAGTGTACGAAAGTGCTCTCTAAATACCCTATTATTAGATTAAAATGCTAAAAATGTGAATAGAAATAATTGGAATTAATGTGTATTCTTGAATTGAGTTTCTATTTACTTTGGGATACTCCTAAGCAGATTTTTATATTTAATTTCAGAGATTATAAAAGAGCAAGTCAAAGCCCAGTCAAATTCAAAGGAGGACTCTCATGGGTTGAGAGCAATTTGGATCAAGAAAAAGAAAAAGAAAAAGAAAAAAAGGATCACAAAAGGAAACTGCAAGAAGTCCAAGTCCGAAATTCGCTAGGAGACAGCCTGGACATATTTTAGTATTTTGATCGTAACTTTCCACTCACGTATTTGACGGATGCGATTCTTGATGCGTTCGAAAGCTATCTTAAGGGGATACAATTCATTGTGAGATGATATTTCTCTAATTCGAAAGTTTACTACGTCAAAAGTGCGCCGCAATCCAAGCCCGGAAACCAAAGGATATTTTTTTTAGCGTTTTTTTTTTATTCCGTTTTTTAGGGTTTTGTTGGGGGACATATATAAGCTAAACTTTTCATTGTAAAGGGGGGCGCAGACTTGGGGACTGAAGGTTCTTTTCTCTAAAATTCTTTTTCATTCATCTTAGTATGAGCAACTAAATTCTCAAGTGGGGTTAGGGATGAACTTGCACACTAGACGGCATTTTCAATTCATTCTTAATTTGTGTATTTTGATTTTCAATTACTAAAACTCTTTTGTTTTATCATTCTCAATTCATTTTTGATGTTTTCTTCTCTGAATAATCATAGAATTTATTCTGTTTATGGATTCAGTAATGCTTTTTCTATTGAATGGATTAGTTCTTTGATTATGTTTGGATCAATTATTTATCTAGATTGATTTACTTCTCTGCTGCAATATTACTCCTTGAGTATATTGTCATCGTTGGATTTTCTCAATAGGGATAATAATTTACGTATTCTAAAAGTGGTGAATGGTTTTTCAAAGGATTACATTTGGTTTAATTTTGGTTTATAAATCTATACCTTCTGATTGAGAATTTTGAGAATTGAGTTCCCAATTGAGTTATTCACTGAATTAAGAATAATTAAAATACCGGAGTTGTGCAAGGGATTCCCGACGCCTTGCTGTTCGTCAAATTTGAGTACTTTTTCCGTTAGTCACTCTGCTTCACTTTAATTTGCATTTAAAATTAATATTTGATCTCCATTGATTATTTAATATTGTTTTTAGTTTCTTTGTTCCTTTTGCTATTCTTTTAATTTGTCTCTCTATGGAATCGACACCCCAAAGGCTGTGCTACAACTACCGCATTATTCTTTGGACATAATCAGGTTTCATAAGACCCAGTGTGTCACCTTGGGGAGCACCGGTTTTATTTGTGAAGAAAAAAGATGGATCATTACGATGTGCATTGATTACCAAGAACTTAATCGAGTCATGATTAAGAATAGATATCCATTGCCACGCATCAACGATCTTTTTGATCAATTGCAGGGAGCTCAAGTCTTTTCTAAGATTGATCTTCGTTCGGATTATCACCAGTTGAAGATTAAGGCAGAGGATATTCCAAAAACTGCATTTCGAACTCGGTATGGCCATTATGAGTTTTTAGTGATACCATTCAGATTGACAAATGCACCAGCTGCATTCATGGATATGATTAATAGAGTTTTTCATGAGTATTTAGATCAGTTTGTTGTAGTCTTCATCACTGACATCCTAATCTATTCGAAGAATCAGGAGGAGCAGGAGAATCATTTGAGGTTATCATTGCAAGTATTAAGAGAGAAGAAGTTGTATGCTAAACTCAAAAAGTGCGAGTTTTGGTTGGAGGAGGTCGTGCTCTTGGGTCATCTCGTCTCGAAGGAGGGCATTTCTGTAGATCCAAGCAAAGTAGAGGCAGTTGTAAATTGGCCAACACCAACCAACATTCACGAAGTTAGGAGCTTTCTGGGTCTTGCGGATATTATCGAAGATTTGTAGAGGGTTTTTCGAAGATATCAATTCCATTGACCACACTAACACGGAAGAATATTAAGTTTGACTAGACAGAGGCTTATGAATAAAGTTTTCAAGAATTGAAACGAAGACTCGTAACTGCACCCGCTCTAACTATTCCATCTCGAAGTGGAGGCTTTGTGATCTTCAGCAACGCATCACAGAAGGGTTTGGGTTGTGTGTTTATGCAAAATGGAAAGGTTATTGTGTATGGGTCTCGACAGCTGAAGGGTTATGAGCAGAATTACCCTATCCATGATTTAGAATTAGCAGCAGTAGTTTTTGCTTTGAAGATTTGGAGGCATTATCTCTATGGAGAGCAGTGTGAGATATTTACTGATCACAAGAGCCTTAAATATTTGTTTACTCAGAAATAGTTGAATATGAGGCAAAGAAGATGGTTGAGACTAATAAAAGATTATGACTGTACGATTAATTACCACCCGGGAAAGGCTAATGTAGTAGCAGACGCATTAAGTAGAAAATCATCTGGAGTTTCAATGCCTGCTTTGGTTAGTCAGCATCATATCAGAATGGACCTGGAGAGATCAAGGATTGAGGTTGTCGAAGATGATCATAGAGTTCTTTTGGCAAGTATGGCGATTCAATCAACTTTGGTGGAAAGAATTAAGGAAGCTCAGTTGCTAGATGCAGGGTATGAAGCTTATAACAGAGGTCCGGAATGGGTCAAAGTCAAAATTCAACATATCGGAGGATAGGATATTAAGATATCAAAATCGTCTGTGTGCCTAATGATGAGAATATTAAGAGGTTATTTTAGAAGAAGCTCATCCCTCTCTTTACACTGTTCATCCAGGGAGCACTAAAATGTATCGGGATTTAAGGGAGTCTTTTTGGTGGAACAATATGAAGAGGGAGATAGCAAAATTTGTGGAGCAATGTTTAACATGTCAACAAGTGAAGGTAGAACATCAAAGACTAGCAGGACCATTGTAGCCATTACAAATTCCGGAGTGGAAATGGGAGCACATCTCAGTGGATTTTGTTTCAGGTTTACCGTGAGCACTGACTGGGCAGGATTCAATTTGGGTAGTTGTTGATCAACTGACGAAGATAGCTCATTTTATTCCAATCAAAGTTGGTCATTCCATGGAGAGATTAGCAAAATTATATGTTCAGGAAATTGTTCGTTTGCATGGGGTGCTAGTGTCTATAGTTTCAAACAGAGATCCACGTTATACTTTAAAGTTTTGGAGGAGTTGCAAAAGGCTATGGGATCTTAATTAAATTTTAGTACAGCTTACCACCCTTAAACAGACTGTCAGACAGAAAGGACCATTCAAATTCTAGAAGACATGTTGCGAGCTTGCGTGCTTGAATTTAAGGGAATTTGGATTAAGTATCTACCTCTAATGGAGTTTGCTTATAATAATAGTTATCAAGCAAGTATTGGGATGGCACCGTACGAGGCATTATATGGAAGAAAATGTCGATCTCCTTTGTATTGGGATGAAGTAGGTGAATGAAGGATTTTGGGTCCAAGAGATAATTCAAACAACGGTGGAGAAACTTGATTTGATACGTGAAAGACTAAAGGTTGCTCAAAGTAGACAAAAGTTATGTTGACAATCGTCGTGATAACTTGAATTTGAAGTGGGTGAAAGGTTTTCTTGAAGGTAGCTCCATTAAAAGGGAAATGCTAATTTGAGAAGGGATGATTGATCCTTTTGTACTTGTTTGGTACTTGGATTCAAGATGATTTGTCTTTAGAGGGGATGGATGTATTCTCATGTCATTAAGGAAATGCCAATTCTGAAAAAGCAAACCTTAACAAAGAAAAATTCCCTAGAGAAAAAACTTGGAACAATCATTACGTAGAGAAAATTCCCTAGTAAAAGAAATTTGAGAAAATCATTTGAGGAAGCTTTTTTTAAATAGGTTGGAAGAGAATTTTCAAGTCAGTAAGTTAGAAGCTATTTTAGCAAATTCCATTTAAGGGGGGAGAATGTAACACCCGAGATCTATTTTTAAAATTATTTAAATTTAAATTTTTTTTTTAAAAAATTTCAAATGTCTTCTTTAAATTTGAAATTTGAGTTTAAATCATTTAAAATAGTTGAATTTTTATCTTTGATAGTCAAACTTTTTTTAAATTTTAAAGATTTTATGATTATTTAAAATTAAAAATTTTAGAGTTTTAAAGGGAGTCTATTACTAGTGTGAGTCTATATATAGATTTACATATTGTTTTAATTTTTACACACCACACTTTTATGCCAACAAGAGGAAAAAGAAGGTTTTCTTACTTTCAATAATCTAGACGAATTTTTTGAAGCAAATTCAGGTATTTCGAATTTCTTGATATTTTATTTGTATTCTTTTTATGAGAGATCAAACCATAGGGTGTCTAGATCTAGCCCTAATTATTTCAAGATTTTCGAAATAGTTTTAATGGGTTTCTTGGAGTAATTGAAATTTGGGTTCAAGATTTGTTCAGGAAAATTCAGGTTTTTTATCTGAGTAGGAGATCGAATTGTTTTTGTATTGCCGACCCTAGAAGTTGAAAAATCATGATTTTTGGATATTTCATACTAGACATATGCAGGATGACTGGGTTAAAGTTTCGTAATTTGTAGAGATGTATTGGTATGGTTTTGAAAATCCGGAAGTTAGGCTTAGAGAAATCAGAATTGCTGAGAAAGATCCTTGATACAGATTGGAGTTTTGAACTAGGATGACATAGCTAGGCTTTGAATTTCGGCATGAAATTTTATGGTATCTTTATAACACATATATGAATCTGTGGTATAAATTTTGGGATTTTTGGATATCGGAATAGATCTTTATGAATTTTGGAAGTAATGAGTACCAAATTATTCAAGGTATAGTTTGAATCTGTGAACAGAGGTGAATATCGATTTTATTGACTGAGTTATACAAGGAATCTGGATATGAAATTTTATAGGTGTATAGTTAACATCTTAGGGAAGAACATATTTTAATTTGGGAATTTTAGGGAAACCCAAGATAGGTAAGTTACATTTTAGAATCTGACCAGTGAATTTCGGATTAATCCTATCAGGCAGATTTAGAGTTTCATTTGTGTTTCTGTTTGGGCGTATTATAATGCGTTAAATTTTGTATTGAAATGTATTAAGTCAGAGGCTTATTTGCTTGAGATCAAGGTAAGCGGGGTTATTATGCTAGATTTTCTAAAAAGACCGAGGTGATATTTGAAAATTGCATGTTTTTATTGAAAACCCTCGAGTTTTATGTGCATTACTTTATAATAAAATTGTCAAAGATTATAGCATGAAATGTGTAAACATGAGCCTATTTTTATGTCCAATGATATTTCATGATGTTTTCAATGTTTAAATCAAAGCTTTTTTATATTTATTGTTATTCAAGATTTGTGCATGATATTTCATGAAAAGAAAAAAAAGACACAAAGTTCAAAGCGATGTTTATTGTATGATATGTTATATATGTATTTTCAAACCTGAGGCCAAGAGTTACCGAGACACGCATTAGTACCAATTGCAACCTATTGAGTACACTCATTCTGGAAACAGAGTAGTTTATTTTGTAGATTCTTACAAGCACACTTGGACATGGCCAAGCCTGTGTAGCCAATTCTAGCCATAATATTGGCTTAGTTTGGCTGATCCCCAAACTAGGTAGCAACTGCACAACCCTGTCACGGGGTAAACGTGTTATTGATTTTCTTATATAGTGATTTTCTATAGTATTATGTTATATAGGGATAAAGATATTTTCTATATGTAGTGATTTTCTTATATAGATAAAACTGATTTTCTATAGTATTATGTTATATAGATAAAATATTATATATTATTTTATATTTTAATTTTGATGTTATAGTTATTATTGGTTATTGATTTTCTTATATAGATAAAATTTTTTCTATAGTATTATGTTATATAGATAAAACTGTTTATATAGATATTTTCTATAGTATTATGTAACTATAGTATTATGTTATATTGATAAAGATTTTTATTGAAATTGTCAAAAACAGCCTTCAACAATTTAGAAAGATTTTAAATATTTTCTCTCTTACTGTTACAGTGTGACTCATGGGATACACACTAGCATAATGATCTTGCTTACTGAGTTGTCGAACTCACCTACTATTATTTTCTTTATTTTCAAATGTTGATCAGGAGTGTGTCGATAGTCAGGATTAGATGACACATGGGCGGGTAGCTAAGATATTATTAGAATAAATGTCTGACTCTAGTTTGAGTCTAATCATGTTTAGATTTGTTTTTGCATTCTGAAAGAGTTTTTAAGTTTTATTAAAAGAGATTTATTGAAGTTTTTAAATAAAGTTTATTCCGCATTTTTTATATATATGTTTTTAAATCAAAAGTCTTATTGTTTAATGTTAGTAAGTCACCTTCTAGCCTTTGAGGTTTGGAGTGTGACAACCTGAACTAAGAAATTCCTCCAAAGTGAAGAGCATGGAATGCTATGATGCCTCAAACTTACTGGTGGCTTTATCTTTGTATTTCAGTGTCCTATAATTTATCTAAACCCAGAAAGGAGAGAGAGAAAGAGCTTCCATATGCAGGTCGAAGACGAAGATCAATATGAAAGGCGTCTTACCCATTCCCTCTTGTGCATACCAATCTTCAGTGACTTGGGTTTGGGAAAACCAAAAACAACATCAAAGCCAAGGACTAGAGTATGGCGATGAAGAAGAAGAGACTAAAATACAAGACCATGGTCATTGAGAGAGAGAGAGAGAGAGAGAGAGAGAGAGAGAGGTGTTCAACTTTTATTGACCAAGTCAGCCTCATTGGCGTTTACATTTTGAATAGGGCAGTTTTGTATTTTTGCATGGGATGGATATCACGTGTGACGGAAAACGTGCGGGTTAACACTAAAACTGGGTCCAATACTAAATTGAAGCGAGACACATAGATTGTTGTGATGGGTCGTAACAAGCTCGAGTTCAGGGAGGTTTTTGAGATTGGGTGTAAGTTCGTGGGGGGAAAAATGTAATTAACTCTTAAATTATATATCTTTCTTGAAATGCACTATCTATTCTTTCAAGTGCCTTTTGAAAGGGCATAAATCCATTATGCGTGAAAAGAATTACATCTCATTTGTATACTACTTGTGGAATAGCTTTTAAAATTACGTCTCTTTCACCAGAGGACACATCCGATGTGGACAAATTCGGCATTGAGCAGTGTCCATTTTTACCCCAGTTCGAAATTGACTAGCCGCGAGCGTAAATCTCACATGCCCAACCCTCTTCTAAATTTGAGCTTCGGTAGTATTTTTTGGTGGGCACATAATGTGTAACTGATCTCCACGACTCTTAGTAGTCCATCTCAGCCCATCTAGGAGTCGATATATTGGCGTATGGGTTGGGCGCATGTGTATCTCATGCAACTTGTGATTTCCACCCTTGGCTGACCCTTTTCCTCCACCGGCCAATTCTGCCGCCCTCGGCTTTTTGTTTATAATGGTCATTTCAGGTTTCCACTCGTGTGGGTTTGTGTGGTTATTTAGCCCTCACACTCGTTTATCGAGAGCCTGATTAGTCCCTTAAAGCATGTAACTAAGGTTTTAAAACCACCTTCAATCAATGAGATGAGCTATAAAGATAATAAATAGAAAGAAGTCTTTTATCATAACTTTTGCTCATCTCATTGTTGATCTACTATTATTCAAATTGAATTTTTTCTTGCAATTTGGACAACCAAAGATGTCGGCCATTTCTTCCACCCTTAAATCCCTTGTATGTACTAGGCAAAGGACCAAAAAATTATTCTACCTAGCATGCAATAGTAACAAGAGGACAGTTAAAACTTTTTTTTTTTAAGCAAACGTGAAAATTCATTTCACTGGAAACATTACACCAGTGTTGAATACAAATAAGCCTCTAAGACCATTAGCAAAGAACAGGGGCATAAAACCTACAACAGTAATAGTAATGGCCCGAAGGGCTATACATTAACGGCCTTCAAAGGCCTTATACAGATGGGTCAAAAGACCTATAGTTTTGAAACAGGTCCAAAGACCCAAAGCAAACTACTCCCCGAACGGAGGAAACGAAAGCCAAGATGACTCACTAGAAACTTGTCCAAATCAGCACATCACAAGGAGGAAAATGGATAGCCAAAAATTGTTGATCAGCCACTGCAGGAGCCAAAAACAGACCAACAGATTCATGTCTGCATAGAGACTCTTGACAATAAGGAGCCGTGAGATCCTTCCCACAAAAGTCCAGAGAAAAAAAATTATAGCAACAATGAAATAACAAAGCACACAACAAAAAAATCCCAGAGACTGCCAGCCAGAACACATGGTCTTAAGAAAACTACACAAACAATCCAAACAGCGCATAAAAATGGCAGGATCATGAAGACCTCCTCAGCTCCACGCGCCGCCGCACCAGCTCCAGAAGGATGAAGCGCTAGAGCTAAGCTGCGCATGGCCACCAAAAAGCCTCCAAACTAGTCTAGATCTAGCCATGAAGAACTTCAAAAGGAAGGAGCAAAAACCAAAGGTAATGGAGGAGAGACGTGGTTAAATAGTCAAGGAGGGACAAAAGGGAAGAGAGGGAGAGGGAAGGGAGAGACGGGAGGAGCAAGGGCTCCTCCAGTCGCCTAAGACTACTAGATGGGAAGGTTAGATGAAACAGGAGGGAGGGTCTAGAGAGAAGGCAGACGCTCCGTTTTTAAGAGGATCGATCTAACCATGAAGAAAGGTAGAACGAATGAGCATATAGCTGCAGTATTAGAAGGGAGAAGAAACCAAACAGTCAAGGGGGAACGGAAATGGAAGAGAGGGAGAGACGGGAGGAGCAAGGGCTCCTCCAATCGCCAGACACTACTAGATGGAAGGGTCAAATGAAACAGGAGGGAGGGTCTAGAGAAAGGGCAAACACTCCGTTTTTAAGAGGATAGTTAAAACTTGCTAACACAAATAGCTCATTAATTTTAGTATTATGGGCGCACTTCTATCTAGTCCAATGTATGATCCATGTTTTATTAACACATTAACACAACTCAAACATATATATATGTGTCAATTTCATGCATGTAGACAAAACATAATTTTGTAGCTTAAAATCGTTAGTGTATGACAAATTAATTACGTGACAAACAAATTTTCCAACAAAAGATTTGAGGGTTTAACTTTTTCTACTTATTTTTTTTCCTAAGCACTCTTCCAACTTGTTTATCATTTTTTGCATAGTTATATTTGGTGTACAAGCTCGAAGGAATAACTAAATCAATCCCTACTCAATTAGGTGAATAAATGATAGAAAATTCATTACAGTTAATATTGGTGATGAAATCCCTAAGGGATTGGTCTGATGGCCTAACCTAAAGACTTGGGGGTGTGGTTTGTTCGAAACTCTTAGTTTCTACCAATCCCTTAAGACTATCGTTAAGAGCTATGGCCCGGTAATTACCCCATTTGTGTGGGACAAGGTATGTACATGGACTATGTAAGTTGAAAGGAATATTAGTTAGGTCAAAGTTCTAGATACTCTCGTCATCAAAAGAACAAAATACAAGTGATGATGTTTTTTTTTTTTTCCTTTCTTCACTTGAAAATGAAGAATATATACGAAGAGGTCAGAAAAGATAAAAACTGATGAATATCGATGATGTTCAAAGCAAGTATGATCCATAGAATTCAACTCACATTTAGGACATAGAATTTTTACTTTTGATCCATTTCCACACGCCCAATCCTTGAGAGAAGCATGGATCGAAAACTAGGCACAAGTAATGAGAAGATCGTGCTTGTAACTTTACTAAATTGGAAATTCAAATGAACCACTATTTTCGCTTTTCTATGTTTCTATAAAAATCATGACATTTTATGGATGAAGTGTATGACAATTGGAGGGAATAATGAAAGACTTCTACTTTAGTTCTAAACCTTGATGAAATCTACGAAAGCTAAAGAAAATATATGGACTTAGAATATATTGCAGATCAGCTTTATATAATATTCTAACATCCATTAATTAAAGTAATATAACATAATGCACTTTCATTGGTCCTTTACATTTATTAAAGCCAAATATATACATACATATACTTTATGCAAGCATTAGGGATAGGTACTATAGAAATTAAGTGACCATGAAATCTCTCTACATAATCGTTTACATGATAAATTATTGTAAGTTTAAGGAAATAAAAACAAGTACTTCAGTAACTATCACAAAAAGTCTTTTAGGTGAAATTCATAAAATGAATTCCATCCCCTGTAATTCCTAGAATTAAGGCAACCCAAGAGGGGGTGAATTGGGTTTCAAAACCTTTTTGAAACTCACCCTTTAGAAAGTGTTTGCCTAGCTACAAGTCCCACAAAGAGAAATGATTGCAATAAAAGATTAAACACAAGAATATATATTGCAACTCAAATATGGAAATAAAACTTAAAATAAGAAACTAATAGCACAATGTAAGGAGATAAGGAAGAGAAGCAAACACAAGATTTTTAGGTGGTTCGGCAACCCGCCTACATCCACCCCTCAAGCTCCTTTACCGAGCCTTGAGGTTTCTCCACTATGCTCCCTTCAACCAAGGGAAAGTTTCCTTACACTTGAGCTTGAGAAACACCTCTTCAAGCCTCAAGAACGAGTTTGAGAACAAACCTCTCTAAACTCCTTCTTTTGATGAACAACCTCACCAAAAGGAAAGAGAATCACTCTCTTAATAGTGTATAGGGATGAACGAAAATGCTCACTAAAACTCCCTTGATGGAGTAGATGTTACAATGAGAAATTTCTATCTCTTAGGCTTCACACAACAACAAGGATGTGAAAGTGTTGATTATGTGTGAATGATGTTTGAAAAAGGATTGAAAGGTTTTTATCACTCTTAGCCTTGGTAAAATGATTTTGGTTCGTTCAGCACTTTAAAAGGCGTAGGAATGGCTTTATATAGGCCTCATAAGAAAAATAGCCGTTAATAGCCATTGGGAGTCGATTTAAAAAATTCATGACGATCCGATCAACCGCTGCAGGTTTACGTTAAACCCAACGGTCATAATGTCAGAAGCTAGAACGGTTTTTTTCAAAAATAACCGGTCGACCGCTATACCAAGCGGTCGAAGACCGGTCGACGCTTCACCAGCCGGTCAACCTCCTCAACTTAAGCACATGATCCGGTTGTTTTAAAACACGATTTTGACCAACTTAAAATACCCAATTTTAAAGACTAACTTCCATAAGTATATAAAAGGTTTGGGAGTTTGATTGGGATATTTTGAAGCCATTTAAAAAATTTTTAATCTTCAAAACAAGTGGTAAAACGGTTTCATGCAAGTTTTGAAGAAATATGCAAGTGTGTGGTTCAAATCCTTGTTAAAGATGAAGTCTTAGAGTTACAAAGATTACCCTAGCATCTTGAGTCTTCACTTTAAGAGCACTTCCATTGAAGGGGATGTTACTTGATCGCTTCGTGCTCATTTTGGATCGCTTTGCTTCACATCTCAATTACTTCTATTGTTATCATCAAAACATTGATTGTGACTAAAAGCCAACAATCTCCCTCTTTTTGATGATGACAATAAATTAATTGATCTTTCTTTTGTTGATCTTATCTCCCCCTAGCTTTTGTACTTTGATGTAGGGTTTTGGACATTTTAATACTTCAAGGACAAAATGTTAGCATATAATATGAAAGGATTGCATATGAATAATAAAGAACTTTCATATCATTGAAACATACATCAAAGTTTTAAAGGGGTGCAGAGATACAAAAAGATACCATTTTCTCTCTCTTTGTCATCATAAAAAGGAAATACACAGGCAAAGAGAAATACATACGTAAAATAAAATGCATATGCTATGAAAACCATGAGGTGGAGGAAAGCGAGTAGTCATAAAATGCCTCATCTCCTCAAAGAACTTTCTCAGCTCCTCTTGCATAGAAGTAACACACTCCTCAAGAAACTTCTTTTGCACCTCATGCATAGCAGTCATCCTCTACTTAAAAGTAGTGAACCAAGTGTCAAAGGAAGAGGTAGGGTCAGAAACTCTGGTAGGAGAAGGAATAATGGAAGGATCATCAGCTAGATCAGCATCTACATCAAACACCATCGCCTCAACATCAACCTCCTCACCCTCAGGCTCATCCTCAGCGTCGACATCAATATCCTCATCATCATCCTCAAGCACATCCTCATCACTAGCCTGATGCTTAGGCACCCACTTATTTCTCGAAGTCTTTCTATATCTCATCCGGGTTAGGACCGCAGTGTCAAACTGTTCACACTTAGTCAATGTGTCTCGCTTTCGAGAACTAAGTTCAACTCCAAAATATCGAAAGATCTGGGTAAACAGCAGACCCTAGGGTAGATTCTTTTTAGTCTCACAAGCTGCTTCCATATGTTTGAGCATAATGTAAAGGAGTTGAACTTTTTCTCTATCAAAAGATGCTCAAACACGAAGACATCCATAAAAGTCACCTCCTCTCGGTATCCACACCAAAAAATCAGGTTATGGGTGCAAATCAAATGAAGCAACCTCGAACGAATTGGCAATTGGTTGGCATGGATTTTTCTAGGTGCATTAGCTGCCACACATGTCCTAGGAGGTAAACTAAGGCTTCTCATAATCAAAACTCTTACACACGGGCCAAGTTTTAAGCTCATAAGCCCGAATCCCATGTGGTATGCCCAAAATATCTCTAAGAATAACTTCATTCAAAATAATTTTTCGTCCCCCAACCATACTCCTAACAGTGAACAAACCTCCTGCTTCCCATCCAACAGTCATATTACATAAGAAAATCCTAACATATTTAGGAAAGACTTCATTACCCATATCCAACAAATTCTTCCAACATTGTTTCTCAAACAGAAGCTCAAGATCAAAATATGAAAGTGATTCTACACTTCTTTCCTTCCCAATATGACTTTTCTCTTTGAAAAGTCATTGTAAAACTTCTCAGCACATTCAGGATTACAGAAAAAATAATCAGGCTCACCTGAATGATCCGTTGATGACCGAGATGATCCCGCTTGCTCACTTCTACGCATGGTAGCATGCTTCGTCCTTGGCATGATGATTGAGAGTAAAAATTAGAGAGGAAAAGGGCTGAAATTTGGGAAAAAAAATACTAGGGTTTCAAAGGGGGCCGAAATCCCTAAAAAGTGATTGCTGGATGAATTTTAATGTAAATCCACACAAAAAGAGATGGTTTAGGCTGAAATTATGGTCTGAAGTATTGGAGATGAATTTTAGGCTAGTTAAGGTGTTTTGGAAGGGAATTGAGAGGGTTAGAGTCGAGAGAGACGAAGCGGTTTAGGAGAGATGAGAGACCGGTCGATCGAAATGTGGACTACTCTATAAATAGTTTCGACGAGGCAATCGCCCGCTTCATGTAACAATTCATGACCATCGACCACTTGGTAGAACTTGTTCTGCTAACCGATCGACCGCTTCGTGTAGCGGTTCCACACAATCGACCGCTACAGAGAATAGTCTTTGACATATAAGGTTTTAATGCCCAAAATTGAAATGGAATGATGTATTTGATGAATTGACAAACATGTAACATGACATAAGGACATTTTAAACATGTTTAAAACATCAAAACAATGAAAATCCATAGAAATTAATAAAATAGTATATCAAAGAGCATTTGCATCTAAAAACCCAATATCTCATCTAAGATCACGAAATCTGTCATTACTCAAGGGTTTTGTGAAAATATCAGCTAATTGATGCTCAGTACCTAATGAAATCAAGTGAGATGTCACCTTTTTTAATATGATCTCTTAGAAAATGATGTCTCACTTCAATGTGTTTAGTCCTTGAGTGTTGGATGGGATTCTTGGACAAATTGATAGCACTAGTGTTATCACATTTGATGGGTATACTATCAAACTCCAGTCCAAAATCTTTGAGAGTTTGTTTCATCCATAACACTTGAGCACAACAACTACCGCCGCTATGTATTCCGCTTCGGTTGTTGATAAAGCAACTGAGTTTTGTTTCTTGCTACTCCAAGAAACTAAAGATGACCTAAAAATGATAAGTACCACTAGTACTTTTTCTCTCGACCTTGCACCCGACAAAGTCTGCATCGAAATAGCTTACTAGGTTATGTGAGTGTCTCTAGGATACCAAAGCCCTAGGTCATAGTACCCAAAGATATCGAAAAATTCTTTTTACTACAAAAATGAGATTCTTTAGGACATGCTTGGAATCTAGCACATAACACACACTAAACATAATATCCGGCCTACTAGCCATCAAATAGAGGAGAGCTCCAATCATACCTCTATATTTGGTGATGTCCACCTTTTTACCTTTTTCATTTGCATCAAGCTTTAGCGATGTGCTCATTGGTGTTTCCGCCACTTTTAAGTTCTCCATTCCAAAGCGTTTGAGTAGATCCTTTATATACTTGGCTTGGTTTATGAAGATTCCTTCTTTGGATTGCTTGATTTGTAGTCCAAGGAAGAAGTTGAGCTCACCCATCATACTCATCTCAAACTCTTCATGCATAAATTTAGAAAATTATTGACAAAGAGAGTCATTAGTAGCATTAAATATGATTTTATCCACATATATTTGCACAATTATGATATCATTTTTTTGGTCTTGGTGAAAAGTGTTGTGTAACTTTACCATAGAAAAATCTTTCTTAAGACCAAAAAGCTTGTTTTAGTCAATTTCAAAATAAAGATAGCATTAAACTTTTACTTTTGTCTCTTATTTTCCAATACCACCTCATAAAACACAAAATTTTATTTTTTGCATCATTGGAATAGCTTACTAGGTTCATGTGAGTGTCTCTAGGATACCAAAGCCCTAGGTCAGTAGTACCCAATAGATATCGAAAAATTCTTTTTACTACAACAAGATGAGATTATTTAGGACATGCTTGGAATCTAGCACATAAGCACACATTAAACATAATATCCGGCCTACTAGCCATCAAATAGAGGAGAGCTCCAATCATACCTCTATATTTGGTGATGTCCACCTTTTTACCTTTTTCATTTGCATCAAGCTTTAGCGATGTGCTCATTGGTGTTTCCGCCACTTTAAGTTCTTCATTCCAAAGCGTTTGAGTAGATCCTTTATATACTTGGCTTGGTTTATGAAGATTCCTTCTTTGGATTGCTTGATTTGTAATCCTAGAAAGAAGTTGAGCTCACCCATCATACTCATCTCAAACTCTTCATGCATAAATTTAGAAAATTCTTGACAAAGAGAGTCATTAGTAGCATTAAATATGATTTTATCCACATATATTTGCACAATTATGATATCATTGTTTTTGGTCTTGGTGAAAAGTGTTGTGTCAACTTTACCTATAGAAAAATCTTTTCGAAAGGTTTAAGTCTATCATACCAAGCTCTAAAAGCTTGTTTTAGTCCATACAAAATCTTTTTCAATTTCAAAATAAAGATAGCGTTTGTGTATCAAAAATTTTACTTTTATAAATCACACATCAAAATTTTACTTTTACTTTTGTCTCTTATTCACCAATTCCAATACCACCTCTTTTTTAATACAAACACAAAATTTTATTTTTTCAACACAAGCACAAAATTTTTATTAAAATTTTACATCCAAACACTATGAAAATTTGGATAAGCTTCGTTTTGAAAACCTTGTGGTTATTCTATAGACTTCTTCCATGATAAATCCATTCAAGAAAGCACTTTTCACATCCATTTGATAAAGCATAAAATTTTTATGGCAAACAAAGGCCAAAAGCATTCTAATGGATTCCAAACGTGCTACGGGTGCATATGTTTCATCATAATCAATCACTTCTTCTTGATTATAGCTTATAGCAACCAATCTAGCTTTATTTCTAACAATAGTACCATGCTCATCAACCTTGTTCCTAAAGACCCATTTTGTGCCAATAATGGTTTGATCCTTGGATCGAGGGGCAAGTTTCTAAATTTGATTTCTCTCAAATTGATTTAAATCTTCTTGCATTGCCAAAATCCAACTTTGTGGTCATTTTCGCTTCAAGAAAAGTCTTAGGTTCAATTTGAGACACAAATGCAAGATGATAACAAATATTCCGCATGTTTTGCACAATCCTTGCATGATTGACATATGTCTACCTCTAAGCCTCATGGGAAACACTTGTTAGCGTCCGCATGACCGGTAAGGAGTCCAGGCACTCGTGGCAGTTTTCTAACTGAATTCTAGCCCTCCAAGTTGTACGATCGCATCGCAGACAACATCCAAACATACACAAACCGTGCACAAGGTGCGTAATTTCAGGAATTTTTACAATGGTTCGAGTTATGGCATTTAATTCATGTCCCATTGACGTTCAGACGGTGTCAACAGTTTTTCAATTCAAAGAGAAACCATCATAAATTATTTTTTCCGAAACTCCTATGTCATTTCTCTCTATTCTCTCTACATTTTCCCTCTGAAATTCATCCTTCTACATCTTATTTCGTGGATTCCTTCATCTTAAGGTATATTTCGTCCAATGTTTATGTAGATTTTCAGTGAAAAATGTTATTTTCATACATTATTTACTTAGGAATTTTGAAATCAAATTTTAGGCCATGAAATCTCATTAAATATGTTGTTTTTGTGTTCATATAGATTGCTTAGGACTGTAGGGTTGTTTAGGCCATAATTTAGTCATATTTAGTGTTTTATTGGGGTGGGGAGGAGACCGGTCATGTTTGGGTCGACACGTTCATCTTCTACAATACGTCTGGACGTTTCTGAACCTTCAGATGGTTACTGTTAATAATTTTAATTATTTTTAATATGTTCAGACATATATAGTTAACCGTTCGAACATGATTGTCTTAGACGTCATCGTTTTTTTATAATATTATTTTGTGCATCGTGTGTCAGCGCGATATGGGGTTGTGCGCACATTTAGGTCATAGACGTCTTTGTTTTTAAAAAAGTGTATGCTTTTGGGTCGAGTGTGTCTGCACGCTATAGTGTTGTGCGCACGGCTCTTGTTCAAATTAGTTTATTATTTTATAACGGTGCGTACAGCATTTTTGACCGTTCGAACGTTGGTGGTATAGAATGTGTCATTCGCTTTTGCAATATCGTTTCCTTTTTATTGTTTGGACTTGTGTTATTCCATTCGAACGATGTTTTCTTTTATGAAAACAACATCGTTTTGACTCTGTTAACATTTATTATTTGATATTATGTTTGTTTTTTCAATAGATAAAGAAATGTCGAAACACCAACGTTCAACTACTATCAGTTTTGGCCTAGAGAGCTTTGAGCAGTAGACATCTAACAATCCGAACGGTTTCATGGCATTGGAGGAACAATGGGCTGAGATCCTCACACAAGCTGTGATCGTGGAGCGTGAGGTTTCATTTCCTAATTTTGAGAAGATGATGTTTGAGAGTCGGAGCATCGGTGATATTATGGACGGCCAGGGTTAGATCGAGTTTCATTAGAGAACTGGCTCGACATCTGTAGATCTAGTCCAAGAGTTCTATGTGACATTACTGGACGTTGTTGATATTGATACATGTATCTGGGACATCACTGTATGTAGGGTCTCCTTTCAGTTATCAGCAAACTTGCTAGCAGCATATATGGGTATGCAGAGGCCAGTTGGAGCCTTCCCTGCAGTGGAGATCCTGATCAAGTCTACTAGAGAGGAAATCTTTAGTACACTACAGGGCCGAGACATGGTGGTCGTCGGATCATTCATACGCCATAATGAGATGCTTCCATTCTGGCGTATTATGCACCTTATCTTCGCCCATGACATAGAGCCAATAGCTCACACGACACAGTGTCCCATAGTGAGGGGCGAGCTAATGCTGATCGTGGCTAGAGGGCTAGTTGTGGATCTACCACTATATATTTTCATGACTCTGCGATCAGAAACGAAGACACCGTCGAGCTCTGGGTTGTCGTACATACTTCTCCTGACACAGTTCCTCTATATGAGGATAGAAAGAACCCTTTAGGTGTGATTTGTCGGTCCACACTGAACCATTCCACAGCTCAGCTTCGGCGAAATTAGCAGGCAGCCCTTGTTCATGATGCCGGGCAGAGTTCCAGACAGAGCGACCAGCCTGGGCTGAGTCTTTGATGGCGGAGGTGAAGGAAGCAGTTCAAACGACAATTGATCCTACTCGGTTGTTGTGCATTCATATCAATTCTCATCTCTAGTTGAGAGCACTATGAGGGAGGATGTCAACGTTATGAAGAGAGATCTTAGGGCCATTCAGGAGTAGATGCTTAATTTGCATCAATTTATGACCAGCACTCCAGCACAACTGTGGACGCTCACAAGATGGATGGGCACTATAGAGGAGCTCCTAGAGAAGACGCATAAGGCTCTCAGATTAGGACCAAATGAGCCTGCACCACGACTTATGACTTTATCTATGTTTTCAGCTTTTGCTTTATTTCACGTTATGTTTTTCTGACATCTTTTATTTATGCGTTTGCATTTGCTGACATATGGATTTTATTTAACATATTTATGTTGATTCTATATTATGATAGTTATTTTGGATATTCATGTTGATTATGGTTTATTCTTATTAACATTAACTTATTCGTAATATATTAACTACATATGTATTGTAACAATATTTAAATAGTAGCACATTAAATCTAATTATGTCCCCCTATATAATTATTAGGGGTAAAGTCATAGTTAGCCTTATAAGTATGAGTAAAAATCAAATCGGTACTCCTAATTATCAATTCAGCGATTTGAGAACCATAACTTTTAAAAATCATCAATTCTAGCCCCCGTCTAAATTGGGCGTTAAATCCGACGGAAAATCATGCAAAATGACCAAAATGCCCCTCCAAGATAAAATTACTAAAAAAATTCATTAAAAATAAAAAATGAATTTTTTTAAAAAATTAATATTTGTTAAATAAAACTATTGAAACTCTATTTCAATAATATATTTATTTTAATTTATTTCTTAAATTTTTATTATTTTTATTTATTTTTTAAAATTTAGTCTTGGAGGGGCATTTTGGTCATTTTGCATGATTTCCGTCGATTTAACGCCTAATTTAGGCGGGGGGCTAGAATTGATGATTTTCAAAAGTTATGGGTCTCAAATCACCGAATAGATAATTAGAGGTACCAATTTGATTTTTGCTCATACTTATGAGGCTAGCTATGACTTTACCCTTAATTACTATATGTTATAAATGCAAATTTAAATATCGTATTATATAAATGTATTGGCTTCATATGAAAAATACCGTTCACACGTTTTATGAACATCCGAACGTTGACACGATTTCATTTTAACTAGGAAAACGGTGCCGTTCTATATATGTGAACCGTTCAGACAGTAAGCAAAAATATGGGCACAGTTAGCAAAGAAGTTAAAACAGTGTAATTTAGGTAATAGAATGATCTGTTTAATTTGTGATAACTGTTCGAACGGTACAAAGGGAAAATGACAACATTTTCCTAGGATCAAAACAGTGTCGTTAGTACTTAAAACGAAGTCATTTGCAACGGATATAACCATTGAGATGCAATGAATTTGTTGGCGATAAATTTTCACGCCAAAAATTTCACGCAAATAGTGTTCGGACGTTCGATAGCAGTCGTCCGGACTGTTCTTTCACATAATCAAAACCTCGAAACCCAGACGCCATAGCTCATTTCTCGAACACAGAGAACTCCTAATCCTCTTAATTCCAACCAGACTCCGTCTATATTGTGAAAGAGATTGAAGCATAGATTGAAGTGTTTTTAGGCATTGGACGGCATCACAGTTGGTTTTATTGATTTTTTTTCCTAATTTTGATTTGTGTTTATTCATGTAAATGCATCTAACAAGTTAAATTCCTCCATGTATTTAGATTTTGAAGGAAGATTTTAGAAACTCAGTGGAGTGGAGAAGCTGCTATAGAGTGAAGAAAAGGATTTGAAGCTTTGAGGTACGAGAGTTTTGTGGGTTTTTGTGGGTTTGGGTTGAAAATACTACATGCTTGATTGTTGGTTGTTTAATGAATTTAGTAACTTATAAGCATGTTTAGGTGGGATTTGGGTTTGTTTTGATGCGAATATGTTGGGTGTTTCTATGTGTTTTTGGATTGAAAACCGTTTGTCATTGGGTGATTTTACGAAGACTCTATTCTTTGTCAATTGCAGTCCGCGCAATTCTTGTAACTGTCCAGACGATTATTTCTAGCAATCCATGACCGTTCGGATGTGTATAAGATGTGCGGACGATGGGTTTTTGAAACGACATAGTTTTTTTGTTTCTGTGGGACAGTTTGTATATTGTTCGCACGGTTTTGTGTTAAATAATTTTATGAATTTTTCTTTTCTCGTTTTGCATTTAGTAGCCCTTAAACCCGTTTGGGAATTACCACGCGTTTCGTTGCTGAACAACTGGTAATTCCTGAATTGTCCAAGTTATGGACAGTTTGGGATTAGACTATCTGTCATGGTTTAAAAAATGAGTATTTATTACATTTGTAAAATCTAAAGTTAATTGATTGCTTAATTAATTTCTACTCTTTAACATCTAATCAAATTATATTATTTTAGATACAAATAATGCGTAATGAATCTACAACTGACGTGTCGGACGATTTATATGCACTGGCATCTGGACCGAATCAGCGTGTACTATCAATTTTTGGATGCACAGTTAATGGCGTTCGGTTTCACACAGTTAATCGTGAACAATTTCGTAGGACACAGAATAGCAAGGTAGTTAGTTGTACCAGGACGACCCGTTCGTGCTAGCATCACAGGGTAGTCAAGTATTTTATCTTAATGATATGAAGTTGGGTGGTCACTGGAAGATAGTTTAGAAAATTGTAAGCAGAAACACATGCAATATGCCTCCAATATGAGAGGAGGACGGTGAAGAGACAGCAGGACCATCAAATGTGGAAGTGTACTAGGAGAACGAGTCAATTTTGCTTTTTATAGACTTTAGTGAATTTAACATGATTTTGTTGAGACGGAATGACACCGGTCCTTTTGTCCAAGTCACTGAAGACACTGAGGCACGACGTCGCGCTACATCAATACCGAACAGTGATGAAGAGTCATCATGCGATGATAGTAATAATTGTGAAGAGTCCGACTCTGATGATTAAAGTAAGTTTACGAATCTCTGTTATTTGTCGTTATTTTTAGGGGTAAAATCATAGTTAGCCACATAAGTATGAGCAAAAATCAAATCAGTACCCCTAATTATCAATTCTGCGATTTGAGACCCATAACTTTTGACAATCATCAATTCTAGCCCCTCATCTAAATTAGGCTTTAAATTTGATGGAAAATCATGTAAAATGACCAAAATGCCCCTCCAAGATAAAATTACTAAAAAATTCATTAAAAATAAAAAAAGGAATAAAGTTAATACATTTTTCGTACTTTTGCAGATACAAGACATAGTGAGCAAATGATTGTGCACAAACGGAGATTTGGATTGAGTTTCATATTTTATTCTCGTTATGTATTTTATTTTCGTTATGTATTTTATTTACTAACAATTTCTATTATTTATTTTATTTCAGATTATGAGCATTAAATATTTGTAGAGACAATTATAAATTCTATTTTATAATTAATATATAATTCATTTACATCCACGTCTAGATTTAGCATAATTTAAATAAATATAAAACATCCGGACGACATTAAAAACCATGCGTTAAATGGATAATTTTAATAAATATATAAACGTCCGCACATTGTAAACATACGTGCAGACGGTTTGTTCCAAAATCCATCCCAACGTTTATTGCCGTCCACACGCCGATTTTTTAATTATCGTCCGTGCATTTACTAACCGTTCGCACATTATATTCAGTGAAAGTAATGACATTCGAACATGTTGGAAAAATGTTCAGAAATTACATTTTGTGACACTTATTTTTTGTCACAAATATTAAATACGTTGGAATGTATTTGTTTGGACCCTGCGCATGCGTTTTAGTGACGAATTATATTTTTGTCATGCAGTACAAAGTGTGCGAATATATTATCTGAATAGACAAAAAACAACCAATGCGAGACGTAAGTGTAATCATCACGCCAATTGAAAACCGTCTGGACCTATACAAAAACTGTCCGAATGTTTTTTCATGATTAAATCGGCAAACCGTCATTCAAAACCTTGCGTGACTCACTTACAGTGACAAACGGCTTGTTGAAATTGATTTTGATACCAAAACGTTTCAGTGACAAAATTTTTGCATTTGGTGACAAATATTTTTGACACTCAAACCCAAGTTTCTTGTAGTGAAGTTGCAGCTGCGAACTTTGTTTGAGCAATATTGATTCCTAAGTCCGATCCGATTGGATTTCTTGTCCGAACAGACTAGATCATGTGTTCCAGCTTGTTGGAACTATGTCGCCACTTTTTTATTTTGTTTGTTCTAATTAGCTAGATCAAAATACTATTAATTTGAACCTGTTTGAAATTGTTAGAACAGTTAATTAAGCAAAAAAATAAGAGTCTGATTTGATTGGTATTACCAAATTCAAATAAATCACTAAATAAAAATTTAAAATATATTATAAATTCACAGAATAATCAACGTTAATAAAAACCATATATAATAATCAATGTTCCTCAAAAACATAATAGTCATCATTCATCCAAATCATAAATAAGATACTGAAACAATAAATAAGAAAGTTTATACATAATGAGTACTAAAACATGAATGCAATTGTTTTCATCTACGACGGGTTAGAAGTTGCCTAATGTAACGGTCCATCTCCGTCCTCATCCGTCTCTCCATCTCTTCCCTTAGTTGTTCCCGCTTCTGTTCTTGCTCAGCTTGAAGTGCTCGCATCTGTAGTTTTAGGAGTTCATGCCGGTGAAGTTGAACTGCCTCCATGCCAGCTTGCTTGGATGTAAACTCTTTGTACTCTTTTTCTCTAGCTATCATTGCCTCGATCTTTGAATTAGCCTCCCGCATCTTTTCTTGCTCATATTGAAGTGCTCGCTCCTGTGCTTTTTGGAGTTCATGCTGCTGAAGTTGAACTGCCTCCAGGTAAGCTTGCTTGGATGTAAACTCTTTGTACTCTTTTTGTCTAGCTATCGTCATTGCCTCGATCTTTGAATTAGCCTCCCGCATCTGTTCTTGCTCATATTGAATTGCTCGCGCCTGTGTTTTTTGGAGTTCATGCTGCTCAAGGACTGCCTCCAACTCAGCGTGCTTGGATGTAAACTCTTCGTACTCTTTTTGTCTAGCTATCGTCATTGCCTCGATCTTTGAATTAGCCTCCTCTAACTTGCGTGCCAGAATGGATAATTCCGAGATTGAAGGAAGCTCCTTCTTGACAACTGAGAGTATTTCGATATTTGTATCGAATACTAAAGTATCATTCAGAAGGAAGCTCCTTGATGGATCCCTGAGCACAACCAGCAGCATGAACTTTGCAAAACTGTATCCCTTGGCCAAGGGAGAGAACCAATCCACATTCTACAAGAGACAACTCAATTAGAATACTTCAAATAAAAAACAACTTGGAGCAAGAAAAAGCTCTTCAAAAATTTGATGAGCAAATTTCTTATTACCAAAACTATTTTCCAAATCAGAGTACCATATGTACGTAGTTGTGGTCAGAAACATGTTTTCATCCGTTGTACGTACCAAGATCGCTTAGTACAAAAGAAGGGAGTTCACCTGTAATCTCCTCATGCTGTCCATTGGTTCTTTGGTCCCTTATACGGAGAGTATATTTAGCATACAATTTTCCTTTGGGGGGAGAAGCTTCCCAATCACTCACTGATAAATCGAATCCGACATAGCTTTTGCCATCGTCAGGTGAAACATGTCCTGGATATAGCTTCAGCTCCCTGTGTTCAATGGAGAAATATAGGCAATTAACTTCAGAGCAATATTTTAAGCGATTCAATTGTAGTCACGGGGTGCAGAATCTGAAACGACATGTACCATTGGCGGTCTCCAACTCTGAGCTCTTTCATCAAATATTCCTCACTTAACGTTGAAAACTTTTCAATTTCCCAAGTACTGCTACTTGTGATAGGAGAACTCAAACTTGACAAACACTCCCCTTCACCGGTACATTTTATGACAAAAACCTCAGCGCCAAATACGCAGGAGTCATCAACAAGGTATCCATTGAGAGCATCACCAAAGGTACTAAGGGAGAGAAACCGTGCGAATCCCCATTCAGTTTTCATTGCATGGAACAGCCTTACTTCACCATTAGCATCTATATATAGAGAGGACCAAGCTAGTCACATTTAACATTGAGAAACCGGGGAAAAACAAAAACCAAGTACAAGAAGAAACTTTAATTTTATGTATTTCATCAAGAATAAATATACACATCAGAGGAGGCTGAGGAGCTACCTTGGAGCGTCAAGTACTCGCCCCGAATCTGATCCAGCACAAACAATCTAAAGACTGCGTTAACCTCCCAGCCCAGAGGTAAAGAATCCGTTTCTGAAATCACCAAGTAGAGTGATATGCTTCCCTTCCCATTGCAATCTTTTCTCCCATTGGGGTAGAAAGACAATCTCCTAGGGTTGAAAGGAAGCGAAATATAGCTAGTCAAAATCTAGTAGGAACACCATCAACGATATGGGCATAAGAACATAAGCAAGGGATTCAAACATACCATTTATAGCCGCCACATTCAAAAACGTCCGAGTCATACTTTGGCTCTGTATCCCCTGGAAATATCTTCAACATTTCCGAAAATGATTCAACCTTAAATTTGTAGTGAGCTGGTGGGAGATCTCTTTTTAATCTTATAACTTGATCTGTCCATTGTATAGGAAAATGATTTAGATGCATCACGTTATAATTAACCTCAAACATTTTGGAACAAAATCTAATAGCTACGCTAAAAATTCAGATAGAACAAATATTTAGGAGTGTAATAGGAAGTTTGGAAGCCATTAAATTTGCAAATTAGACATTGTACACCTATCAAAATTCCTTCATTAGTCCACGCCCGAAATCAAACTAATTCCATGCAAGATATACTATATAGTGTATATTTTCAGATATTTGCTATCAACTTGGTGTAGTTTTGCATATTGTTTATCACAACGTGGCAGCTTAAAGTAGGATCATGAAGTATATATAGAACCAACAAGATCATGTTGTCCTCGAACATTAAATTTGCATTTCCAAGAAAGCTCTCCCTTCCGCGGAATACACAAACGAGATTATCGTAACAAATGAAAATGCCTTATAAAATCGATGATCGTTCTATGTCCAACTCTATCATAAGGCTTCAGAGAGAAAGAGAGAGAGAGAGAGCACCAGGTGAGAGGTCCTTCTCAGGGTGAGAATTGCTTAGTTTTTCAACTTTTTTGTCCATCAGGAGCTAGCTAGCTGTTGATATTCTGAAAATCTGCTCGATCGGTCTTCTCTTCCTTTTCTATCTTTTCTTTGGGCAAAAAGCAGTTAATTGGCTTTAGTTCGTAAGGAAGAATATGTAAACCCGAGCAGCTAGCCTGTTTATATATATAGCCTGCTAAGTGCCATCTAATTCGTTGTCCTTAATTAAGATTCCTAGCTTTTCTTGCGTTGTTAATATATACCTCAGATCAGATTTTTATATCAATCACAAGAGTGGGATGAAAGCAAAAATGCGGCAAGCCTGAGGGCCAAGCCCAAGCCATGCCATATTCTTTCTTGCCTCAGCAAAGCTTCTTCTTCTCCGATTTGTTATATTCTGGCTTGAGCTGTTGCCAGCCGTTTGTCTCTGGGTTGTGTTTCGGGCCTGTAGAGTGTAGTTTGTGGTTCCTTGAGGTGTGCCAAATGTTCCATAATCAGCGTTGCTTTTGTGTTTGAAGGTAAAAACACTGACCAAGAAATTTTGTGTTTGACTACTTACAACTCAAAATCATAAATTTTTTTCTTGAAAAAAAAAATTAGTGTCATTGTCCAAATCCGTTTAAATCCAAGTGGGACTGACTAAAGTTTGAACTTACAACCTCCAACTCGCAAGATCTGAAGCAATAAATAAATCAAACGTCCTCCTTCTCCACCATTTTGTCCCCTTTTGGCTGTTAAACCTTTTTTTATCTGGAAGGCCTCTTCCATTACTGGTGTTTGCTAGGTCCCGGCCGTAGCTTCCGTTTTTTACAATACTGTTAAAGATTGTGACATACGTTTTTTTTTATTAACCGGTAAGATCCCTTTGTTAACTTCCATAGCCACATATATACGATTTTTTTTACAATATATTTAGAGTACAAATTACAAAATGAGTGTTAGTTAAAGGGTGTAATTAACTATAATCTTTTTTTATTATTCTTTTTAATTCTTTCCGAAGATATTGTGGGTGTTTGGTCAATTCTATTTTTTCTCTAATTGGTATAGTACGGATACGTTTCTCTTGAACCATATATAATGACACTATTATATGATATTGGGCTTATTAAATTATTTATTTTTCCTGAAATACACTTATCTTTTCTTTCAAGTGCCTTTTGAAATTATATAGGGAACCAAAATATTGCTAGTCAAAATCTATTAGGAAATTGACTTAAAAAAAAAAAACCGAAATGATGACTATACCATTAATGTAATGTGTTAGGTGCAATGTGTTAGATATGAGTAGTTTGTTAGTACAATTTCTGGTAATTTAAGGTACAAAGTGTAAAACACGCGTTAACATTCGTGAGTAAAAAATGTATTTTTCTCCAAAAAATTAAAGCTATCCCCTTTACGAGAATATAATACAAACAAGATTATCCTTACAAATGAAAATCAAATCGATGATTTCTCTATGTCTGAAAGGAAAAATGAGGAAAGCATGTGTCAGAGGCGGAGGGAAGGGGGGCCATGGCCCCCCACACTTTTCTTAAAAAAAAAATTTATATGTTAAAATAGACCCCCAAATAAAAAGAGATGAGCTGCCCCCAAACTTTTTAAAAAAATATGTTTGTAATTCAAGTAGTCCTCTCAACTCACAATTTTAAAAAAATTGAAAATAACCAAATAACTTTTATATAGAACGTTTGAAAATTTGAAATTGAAGTGGTACCCTCAACTCACTTTTCAAAAAATTGAATATAACAATAAGTTTTTTAACCAAAACCCAATACACCATTTGTGGTCCCCTCAACTCACTTTTCAAAAAATTGAATATAACCAATCATTTTTTCAACAAAGGAAGTCAAGTAATACACTATTTGTGGTTCCCTTAACTCATTTTTCACAAATTGAATATAACCAATCATATTTTCAGCTGAGGAAGTCATGTAATAATTAGAAGAAAAAAAAAAAAAGAGAGGAAGTCAAATAATCACCATTGGAGCAAAGAGAGACAAAACGAAAAGAGCTCAAAACAAAAATTTGGAGAAAATCTGCGTAAAGGTATTCTTTAGCAACTTATGTTGAAATACATGCATATTTTACTTTTATCTTTATTTCATAATATTATTTTTATATAGAATCATAATTGCCCTTGTTTTTCATAGAACTAATACAAAAAGGATTTTCAAGTTTGTAGACAAATCTTAGAATTCATCATGGGCAAGCTAAAAAAATTGGATGAATTTTTTAAGAAAAAGGATGATTCAAATTCTATGGTCTCTTGTTGAACATCTAATCGGCCTCCAACTTCAGTTTCTGAGCAATGCCCATCTAAGACTCCAAGAATTGAATTCCAAGAAATTGATGCTTTTACTCAAGAAATTGATCATGCTTCTACTCTAGAGCGTGATCCAAGCCTTCTTCCTCAAATATAGGAATATCCAATTAATCAGCAAGATGAAATTAGATGTGTTTATTCTAAGGCAGGTCCATATCGATTCATCCCTTCTGATGGTTTTGAGTATCCACATTCAGGATCTGAAAGTCATCCTTGTCGGTTTCAGTCATCCTGGTATAAGGTATTTCATTGGTTAGAATATTCTCCTTCGAATGATGCTGCATATTGTCTACCATGATATCTTTTTAGTAAAAAGCTAACATGATGTCCTAGAGTCAGTGCATTTACTATAGAAGGATTTCGAAATTGGAAGAAAATAAACGATGGAAATCATTGTGCTTTTTTAAGTCATGTTGGTAAAGATCCATGCTCACCTCATAATAATGCAGTTAGGTATTGTGAGGCTTTGATGGACCAATCTAAGCATATTGATAAGGTGATTGAGAAGCAAGGCTCAGAACAAATCATGAATAATCAATTGCGATTGAAGACTTCAGTGGATTATATTCATTATTTAACATCTCAAGCATGAAGCATGTGCTCTTAGAGGCCACGATGAAGGTCCTAACTCTAAAAATCGAGATGATTTTCTTTAATTGGTAAAACTTGTATCAACATACAACAAGAAAGTTGTCAAGCTTGTGTTAGAAAATGCTCCAAAAACTGCAAAATATACTTCTCATCCTATTCAGAAAGTGATTTTGCACGTTTTGGCAACAAGGATACGAATTGCAATTCGTGAAGAAATTGTAATTCAAAATTTTGTATCATAGTGGATGAAGCTCGAGATGAATCTAAAGGGAACAAATGGCTCTTATTCTGAGATTTGTTGATAAAGAAGGTTTTGTCAAAGAACGTTTCTTTGAAATTGTGCATGTTAAGGACACTTCTGCATTAACTCTTAAAAATAAAATTTCTATTGTCCTTGCTCGACACAATCTTAACATACAAAATATTCGAGGAGAAGGGTATGATGGTACTAGCAATATGTGTGGTGAGTGGAATGGATTACAGGCTTTATTTCTTAGTGATTGTCCTTATGGTTATTATGTACATTATATGGCTCATTGCTTACAACTAGCATTAGTTGCGGCATCAAGAGAAGTGCTTTCAATTCATCAGTTTTTTTACAAAGTTAAGCTCCATTTTCAACATTTTCAGCGCCTTTTGTAAAAGGAATGATATATTGCATGCTATCCAAGCAACTGAAATTGCACATTTGATCGCTATTGATGAACTTGAAACTAGAAGAAGGGCAAATCAAATTGGTAGTTTGAAGCTAGCTAGAGATACAAGGTGGAGCTCTCATTTTAATTCTATATGCAGCTTGATAAGAATGTTTCAGGCAACTTTGAAAGTAATTCAAAATATTATTACGAAAGGTTCTACTTATTCTCAATGTGGCAATGCTGATGTAGCATACTCTGGTATGGTGTCATTTGAGTTCATTTTTATCTTGCATTTGATGAGAGATATCATGAGAATTATAGATTCTCTATGTCAAGCATTACAGCAACAAACCTAAGACATTTTGAATGCTATGGATTTGGTCATAACTACAAAAGAACTTATTCAAAAGTTGTGAAAAGATGGTTGGAAAATTTTTCTTGAGAATGTGAAGTCATTTTGTGGAAGGTTTGGCATTGAAGTTCTTGATATAACTACTCCGTACAAATTAGGTCGAGGTAAATTTTTCAATAAAAGAGATCGTATGACATTGGAACATCATTATCGAATTGACATATTTATGGCTGCAATAGACTCTCAGTTGCAAGAGATAAACAACAGATTTAATGAGAATGCAACAAAACTTCTTATTCTTAACTCAAGCTTAGATCCCAAGAATGCATATAAATCCTTTAACATTGATGATATTTGTAGCCTTGTTGATAACTTTTATCCTCAAGATTTTTTGGAGTATGAAAAGATTCATTTGAGATACCAATTGCTACCCTATGAGCTCGATGTGCCTCACCATCCTGAGTTGAAATATTTGTCCACCGTTTCTGAGTTATGTCAAAAGTTAGTTGAAACACGAAATTCAAATACCTACTATTTAATTGACAGATTGATTCGTCTTATATTGACTCTTCCAGTATCAACAGCAACTACAAAGCAGGCTTTTTCAGCTATGAATATTGTCAAAATAAGACTTCACACCAAGATGGAAGATGAATTCCTTGCAAATTCTTTAATTATTTACATTGAAAAAGAAATTACTGCAAGTTTTAGCACATAAATGTTGATAGATGATTTTTATTCTTTAAAACATTATCGAGCTCAATTATGATAAGAGATTCATAGGTTTTGTGTGTGTGATTTTTTGATATATCCACATTGAAGTAGTTATAAAATATTTTGCTTACTTTTCTTTTGTTGTAAGTTAAAATTCATATATGAAATTGCATATTTTTTTATTTATTTAAAAAATAATATTAAATTAGTTCCCCCCCCCCCCCCCCCCCCCCCCAAAAAAAAAAAAAGTAAATATCTTGGCTCCACCACTGCTGAGGGCGAAGCCAAAGCCCAAGCTATGCCATATTCTTTCTTGCCTCAGCACAGTTTCTACTTCTCCGATTCGTTATATTCTAGCTTCAATTATATATTGCCAGCCATGTCTTGGGTTTTGGGGTTCTTTGAACAATATATCAATACTACAAGAAATTTGTACTCTAACAAGGCCAATTTTGGTTGGCAAAAGTTGGATAATTTTGCAAAAGACCTATTGCAATAGAAAGATGTCGTTGAAACGTGTCGTCTGCATTTGTTCCGTCGGCAATGATATTTAATAACAACAAATCAAGATCTTCCCTAATAATGCTCACACGTCAACTAGAGACCTGCATATACAAGCGTGAGAATTTTGGCTACCAAAGGCTTGCCCACATGGGTTTTTTTTTTTTTCCACAACAGAATCGTTGCAAGTGGCCCCACAACTGGCTGAGAAAAAAAAAATGTGACCCCACTACTGAATTTATCCTTACCGCAAATGGTGGCCCACACATGGGTCCTTCGGATAATTACACCGGCAACTAAATTTTTTTTGTCTCGATAAGCATCAATATAATATTATGTGAAAATTTATAAAGATGACACAAATAAACGAATAAAATCAATAAAAGTGGAACACTTATTCAATACAATTGTTTTACTCTGTTGGGTTCCCTTCCATATTCTTCCACCCTGCTTGTTAGAATATGTTTATCTTACATAAATCTATTATGTGTGAAAGGAATTACATCTCATATATATACTACTTGGTGGAATAGCTTTTAACATTACGTCTTTTTCACCGGATGACACATCTGACATGGACAGGTTCGACTTCGACTGGCATTCGTTTTTACTCTAGTCCGAAGCTAACTGGCCACGTGCATGAATCTCACATGCCTAACCACTTCTCTTCCAAATTTGAGCTCCAAAGGTATTTTCAAGTGGTGCACAATGTATAGCTGGCCTCCACGCTTCTCAGTGGTCCGATTAAGCTCAACTAGGAGTTAGTGTACTAGCAATTGAGTTGGGCGGCATGTGTTCCTTGGCTAACCCCTTAACTAAGGTTTTTGAACCATCTTAAATCAATGAGATGATATAGTAAGATAATAAATAGAAAATAGCCTTTTATCATAACTTGTGCTCATCTTATACTTGATATAATATTATTCAAATTGAAATTTTTCTTGCAATTTGGACAGTGAAAGATATCCCTTTTCTTCCACCCTTTAAGTCCACATGTACATGGCAAAGGACCAATAAATTATCCTACCTTGCATGTAATAGTAGCAAGAGGATAGTTGAAACTTGCTACAACACAAATAGCTCATTTTAGTCTTATGCGCGTACTTCTATCTAGTCCAACATGTGATACATGTTTTATTAAACACATTAACACAACTTAAACATATATATATGTGTCAATTTCATGCATGTAGACAAAACATAATTTTGTAGCTTAGTGTATGACAAATTAATTATGACAAACAAATTTTCCAACAAAAGATTTGAGTTTAACTTTTTCTCCTTATTTTTTTCCTAAGCATTCTTCCAACTTGTTTATCATTTTTTGCATAATATTTGATGTACAATCGAAGGCCTTTGAATCAATCCCTACTCAATTACTTGTGCTAGCCGGTGATGAAACCCCAAAGGGTTGGTCTAGTGGTTAACTTGGAGGTTTGGTCCCTTTGAAACTCTTAAGTGCTACCAATTACTATCTTAAGAGTTATGATTAATTGTTTCAGTGATTTGGACAGTCAAAAGAACATATCCCTTTCTTCACTTCCACCCTATTAAGTCACACATGTACATGGCAGAGGACCAATAAATTATCCTACTTGCATGTTAGCATAGTTGAAACTTGCTACACAAATAGCTCAGTCTTATGCGCGTACTTCTATCTAGGTGTGATGTGTCAATTTCATGCATGTCATAATTTTGTAGCTTAGTGTATGACAAATTAATTACGTGCAAAAGATTTGAGGCATTCTTCCAACTTGTTTGATCATTTTTTGCATAGTTATATTTGATGTACAATGGCTCGAAGGAATAACTACAATTGATAAGTGAATCAATCCCTACTCAATTAGGTGGCCTTGCTAAGCCGGTGATGAAACCCCAAAGGGTTGGTCTAGTGGTCTAAGTCTAGAATTTGGAGGTTTGGTCCCTTTGAAACTCTTAAGTGCTACCAATCCCTTAGTACTATCCTTAAGAGTTATGATCCAATAATTATCCTATTTATGTGGAACAGGAAGGATACATGGACTATGTAAGTCCAAAGGATTAGTCGGAGCAAAGCGACTGAATACCCTCGCCATCAAAAGAACAAAATACAGGTAGTAACGGTTTTTTTTTTTCTGCCCTTTCTTCACTTGAAAATAAATGAATATATACCAAGAGGTCAGAAAAGATCAAAACTGATGAATATCGATGATGTAGCAAGTATGATCCATAGAATTCAATTCACATTTAGGACATAAAATTTTTACATTTGATCCATTTCCACGCCCAATCCTTGAGAGAAGCATAGATCGAAAACTAGGCACAAGTAATGAGAAGATCGTGCTTTGTAACGTTACTAAATTGGAAATTCAAATGAACCACTATTTTCGCTTTTCTATGTTGCTATAAAAATCATTACATTTATGGATGAAGCGCATGCCAATTGGAGGGAATAATGAAAGACTTCTACTTTAGTTCTAAACCTTGAAGAAATCTGCGAAAGCTAAAGCAAATCTATTTATGGACTTGGAGCATATTGCAGATCAGCTTTATATAATATCCCAACATCCACTAATTAAATTAGGGAAAAAGTCATTATTCGCCTTATAAGTTTGCATCAATTGCATTTCACTCCCTCTAACTTTAAAAACTGCGATTTACATCCTATAAGTATGAAACATTTGCAATGTTCGTCCACAGTCAAAATTTCAGTTTTAATTGATGGAATTCGGCATTAAAATGACCAAAATAACCCTCCAAAATAAAATTACTAAAAAAATTAAAAACAATTCATTAAAAATAAATAAAAATGATATTAAAAAAAGGTAATATTTTTTAAATAAAACTATTGAAACTCTATTTCAGTAATCTATATATTTTGTTAATTTATTTCTCCAATATTTATTTATTTTTTTTAAATTGTCTTTGAGGACATTTCGGTCATTTTAATGCCGAATTCTGTCAAGTTGAACAGAAATTTTTATTATGGACGAACATTGCAAATGTTTTATATTTAAAGGACGTAAATCGCAGTTTTAAAAGTTAAGGGGTCGTAAATGTAATTGACGCATACTTATGGGGCGAACAATGACATTTTTCCCATTAAATTAATAGAACATAATGCACTTTTACTGGTACTTTACATTTATTAAAGCCAAATATATGCATATATACATATGATACTTAATGCAAGACGAAATTTCTCTACATAGTCATTTCCATGGATATATTATTGCAAGTTTAATAAAATAAAAACAAGCAATTCAGACCCGTCACAAAAAGTCCTTTGGGTGAAATCCATAAAATAATTTTTTTCAAAATGACATATTTTGTTTTGAAAGAGTTATGTTCGAACAAGGGAAAAAAAAATGTGAGTAGGGACAAAATGAGCTGTGTCCCCGTCTTGATATGTTCGGACAAACAAGTCGAATGTTCGAACGATTTCGCACTAATATATCGGACACTTCCTTTTATATATGTTCAACATTCAAGTTATTGTCCAAACACAGCGAAAAACATGTCTGAACGACTATTAGCTACGTGCTCGAACTTGCTCGTATGTAAAGGTTTGGAGTGTTTGAACAAGCTGCCGGTGCTATAACTTCAGCTCCCGTGTTCAATGAAGAAATAGACAATTATATATGAATTAACGTCAGAACAATTTGAGCGATTCAAATATCGTAGTCGTGGTGTACCGAAACTGAAATGATATGTAACAATATTTACGGTTTCCAACTCTGAGCTCTTTCCTCAAATATTCCCTACTTGACGTTGAAAACTTTAGTCGCTTCTAAGTAACGCACAAACATATTTTCATCCCAACTTATCAATTTCGTTACATCCACCATTCAATTATTAATATTAAACACGTTATACTTTCGACAAATAATTTGTATAGAAATTAATAATAATAGCCCGTGAAATGTCGATTTTACAACTACATTTTTTTGGACCGTAATATTTTTGTGGGATTAAAAGTGTCATTTCACAGATTAAAATAAGAATTCTGTCCAAATTAATGACATATGATTCAAAGTGTATAAGATTAATTGGTAATTGATGAACGGTGGGATGTAACAAAGTCATAATAATTACTGGGCGAAATGTCTATTTTCTTTTTTATTACATATATTTATCCATTTCGTGCAGACAAAACATAATTTTGTACCTTAAAATCGTTAGTTTATGACAAAGGATATTATGCGATAAAAAAATTTCCAACAAAAGATTTGACGATTTAATTTTTGCCACTAATCCACTAATTTTTTTTTTTTGAGTTGTACTAACAATCTTCCAACTTGTTTTACCATTATTTGCATAGATATATATTTGGAGTCCACGTCTTGAAAGAATAACTACCTAAATTCATCCTTACTCCTGTACGTGAATGAATGACAAAGAACTCACAACTAGGGGTGTAAGTCCAGTCCGGCCTCCGTCAGAGCTCTGGCTTCAATTCTGGGAAGCTGAGATCCATAGCTTTCAGGAATCGAAATCAGAGGTGATTTTGGCGATTTCCCGGAGGCGGAATTGGAAGCGAAAGTTTCCACTGGTTCACCAGAAAATCGGTTTCTTTTATTTTTTTAACTTATTATTAATACGACGTCGTTTTATTTTAAATAAAACAATGTCGTCTAGTTGTCACGGGATTTTTTGAAAAAACCCTAAACACTCCTCATCCTCACTCCTCCCTCCCTGAAGTCGCCCCATTGGCCCTCTCCCTAGCACAGTGACGACTCTCTCTCTTCTCTTCTCTTCTCTCTCTCTCTCTCTCTGAGCTTTGGCGCCGCACCGTGCACATCAACGCCAACCACTGCTAGTCTACTACTGCTTGTTGTATGTCTCTATCCTATCTCTCTGTCTCTCTCTCTATCTGTCGGTCTCTTTGACTCCATCTCTCTCTCTCTCTCTCTCTCTCTCTCTCTCTCTCTCTCTCTCTCTCTCTCCTGTGAATCTGTTGTGATTTGTGAATCGGGAGTTTTGTGAATCCCTGGCTATGGAGACAGAGGGGACAAAAGATTAGAAGAGAGAGAGGCAAGACTAAGGACGATCCCTTCCTCTGTTTTTCGCTTGGTTCTGTATAGACCACAATTATCAGTTGAAAAAATTCATGGGTGTCAGAGATATGGGAGTGGTGGTGGATTGGTAGAAGTTTGATCAGCATCTTCATCCTTATGTAAATAGCATTAGCATTGAACAAGTACTTAGGATGTAAGGACCTCAGATAACTAATAACTAATTCCTTATTAATCTTTGCTCTAAAGCTATAGTCGTGAGCCAAATTTCGATTCAAGATATCATTGTTATGAGCTTATGAGCTTGTTTTCAGCCATCATCTTGTGCTCTAAACTTTGCTCTAAACTATAGTCGTGAGTAAATTTAGCAACTTTTCTACTCAAAACGCTGCTACAAGTGTGGGATTTAGCAGCGTTTTTTTTAAGTTATATTTAATGAAAACGCTACAAAATTCTTTGAATGTTGCAGCGTTTTTATAATATTAAGCAGTGTCGACTAGAGACTTTTGTCCGCTGGAAAACGACGAGCATCGAGTGAGGGGAGGGCTTGGAATCGAACAGGTAGATTACATAGGCAGCTATCAAGGCCTTTTGCTGAGGTGGACTTTCAGCTCTTATTGAAGTAGACGGTGAGATGACAAAACAAGTTCATTTTTTAAAAGGGAAAAATTATAAGTACCAAAATTTGTCCGTTTGAAAATCTAGGAACTTACATTGAAAATATGTAAAAAAATCCAAGGATTAAAATTTTAGTTTGAAAACCCAAATGACCTATCATCAAAACAGTATAAAATCTAAAGACAATTTTTTTTTTCCTTTTTAAAATGATGGACTTCCAAACTTTTTGATGATTATGTTTTCAGTAAATGTGGTAGAATACTAGCTTCTAGAAATATTACATTTTTTTTTCTAACAAAGATTTTTTTTTTTTTTTTGAAAGGTCTCAAGTCTCACAAATTTTTTTTAATACTACACCTTCCCTTCAATCCAAACAAAGAATTGTACGTGGGGAACAAATAGCACTTAGTCACCTTTTAGCGACTCTAATTCTTATATATATATATATAGACACATAATAATATGCCAATATCTACGCTGAACTATGGATGTCATGCGCCGAGCCTCCGGTCGATCTGGCAAGGCCTACGGAGAGAATCTTCTATTTCCAACAGGGTCACATGGAACAAGTGAAGCACATTAATCTTTGATTTCATTGTGTTAGTTTTCTGTGTTTCTAAGACAGACTAACCGCAGAACTCTTTTCGCATTTAGGAGATCGAAATATTTTTACCTAATTTGGTCCAATATTTCCACCAATCCTTGAGAGAAGCATGAATCAAAAAGTACTATGGCACTTAAGAAATGAGAAGATCGTGCTTTGTAATTATACCAAATTTGAAGTTTAAATTAACCGTATATATTTTCGCTTTTCTCTAGCTGCGGCTGCTATAAAAATTATGAGATCCATAAATGAAGTGTTTGACGACTGGAGGGAATAAAGACTTCTACTTCATTTAAAGTAAAGCCAAATACATAGTATATACAAGCATTAGGGACAGCTACTGACCGCGGAAAGTCATCACGAAATCTCCCTACATCTCTATCATCTATATAATATATGGTTGATCATTTCCAAGGATATATATACAATTAAAACTTTGATGAAATAAAAAGAAGTACTTCACTTTTTCTCAGTAAAGTTCTTGACAACTGAAAGTATTTCGATATTTGTTTCGACAACTAAAGGGCCATTCAGAGTACCGAGCAGCTCAGCCAGCGGCACGAACTTTGCGAAAACGTATCCCTTGGCCGAGGGAGAGAACCAATTATATTCTACAAGAGACAACTCAATAAGAATTAATACTTCAAATAAAAACAATTTGGAGCAAGAAAAAACTCTTCAAATATTTGATGAGCAAATTTCTTATATATTGACAAAAATATTTAATTTTCAAATTAGATTACCATATATATGTACGTATAGTTGTGGTCGGAAACATGTTTTCATATGTTGTACGTACAAAGATCGCTTGATACAAAAGAAGGGAGTTCACCTGTAATCTCCTTATAACGCTTATTGGTTCTTCCTTCCCTTATACGGAGAGTATATTTAGCATACAGTTTTCCTTTTGGGGGAGAAGCTTCCCAATCACTCACTGATAAATCGAATCCGACATAGCTTTTGCCATCGTCAGGGGAAACAAGTCTTGGATATAGCTTCAGCTCCCTGTGTTCAATGGAGAAATATAGGCAACAATTAACTTCAGAGCAATATTTTAAGCGATTCAATTGTAGTCACGGGGTGCAGAATCTGAAACCACATGTACCATTGGTGCTCTCCAACTCTGAGCTCTTTTGTCAAAGATTTCTCACTTAACGTTGAAAACTTTTCAATTTCCCAAGTACTGCTACTTCTGATAGGAGAACTCAAAATTGACAAACACTCCCCTTCACCGGTATATTTTACGACAAACACCTCAGCACCAAATACGCAGGAGTCATCAACAAGGTATCCATTGAAAGCATCACCAAAGGTACTAAGGGAGAGAAACTGTGAGAATCCCCAATCAGTTTTCATTGCATGGAACAGCCTTACTTCAGCATCTATATATATATAGAGGACCAAGCTAGTCACATCATTGAGAAACCGGGAAAAACAAAAACCAAGTGAAGAAACTTTTTAATTTTATGTATTTCATCAAGAATATACACATCAGATCAGGAGCTACCTTGGAGTGTCAAGTACTTGCCCCGAAACTGATCCAGCACAAACAATCTAAAGATTGCGTTAACCTCCCAACCCAGAGGTAAAGAATCCGTTTCTGTAATCACCAAGTAGAGCGATATGTTTCCCTTCCCATGGCAATCTTTTCTCCCATTGGGGTAGAAAGACAATCTCCTAGGGTTGAAAGGCAGTGAAATATTGCTAGTCAAAATCTAGTAGGAACACCATCAACGATATGGGCATAAGAACAAGGGATTCGAACATACCATTTATAGCCGCCAACTTCAAAAACGTCCGAGTCATACTTTGGCTCTGTGTCCCCTGGAAATATCTTCAACATTTTTGAAAATGATACAACCTTAAATGTGTAGTGAGCTGGTGGGAGATCTCTTTGAAATCTTATAACTTGATCTGTCGATAATAGGAAAATGATTTAGAGTGAATCACCTTAACCTCAAACATTTTGGAATAAAATCTAATAGCTAGGTTAATTAAAAACTCAGATAGAACAAATTAGGAGCGTAATTATAGGAAGTTTGGCAGCCATTTACATTTGTAAATTATGCTATATACTAGTTTATATACTCGAAATCAAACATGTTTATATACTAGTCTATATTTCAGATAATATTTGTTAGGTTTAGTTTTGCATATCGTTTATCAGAACGTGACTAAATAAAGTATAGGATCTTTTACCTTCAGACGTCATTTGTGCTTGAACAAACTGAAATACCTACAAAAGAGAGTAGAATTTTTCTGTAGATGAGAGACTTCTAGTCTTAGCTTTAGAACTTTTTTAAGTGGTTCTAATAGAAAACACAAGCCCCTTTATATAGGCAAGACCAAAAAACCCTCATTTATTATTCCTACAACCTTTGGGCTACCTTTGTTATTAAAGACAATTACCTATTTTGAATGATGAAGTGAACCACCCTAGAAAACACCAATAGATTTCTAGGAAAAATCAACAGTTTTTTTACAAGAAAAACCAACAGTACTCTTCCAACAAGAAGAGTATGTTGGCTTCGAACTTCTCCCCAACAAAATAACCAATAGATATTAGAGCCTCACCCACCACGCACCCTGGTCGATCACACACATGCATACTATCTGTTCTTTGGATACTATCTGTACGCATAATGTTTGTCTTTTAGGCTTTTCCTTCCGTGGAATTAGTAATGCAGCTTGCAGTGCGTGCACCTACCTGAGGTACGTACCAAATCAATCACCAGCGTTGCTTTTGTGCTTTTGTTCGAGGTTTTTTTTTCTAGGGCGTTGCTTTTTTGTGCTTGGCTATTTACAACTTAAAATCATAACTTTGTTTTCTTATAAAAAAGAAAAAAAAAAAAAAAGGAACGCATGGTTGTGTCATTTTCCAACCCTATATAAAATCTGAGTACTGCAGCTTCCTAAAGTTTGAAACCACAACCTAGCTCGAACTGGCAAGATTATGTTTCTAACCAACTTCCTATACCGCTAGGCCACCAGTACTTTGGGTACACTCAGAGTTAAATAGTTCATTAATTTTGATACACATTTAAGAATAATTATGAATATTATGTCAATATTTAATTTGAACCGCATCTATTTAGGGGAAAGTTCACGTAACAAATTAAACTAATGAGTGGGTCAATATATATATATATATATATAAAATAACAAAATAAGGAAAAGAATTCAAGAATTGTACGTAGTATATTGACTAGTATATTAACATGTTTGATTTCGAGTGTGGATTGAAGGAACTTCATTATTACAATGCATAATTTACAAATGTAAATGGCTGCCGAACTTCCCACGCTAAACATGTAATAATGAAATTCCTTCAATCCACACTCGAAATCAGACCTTCCCACGCTTCCTTTTCCACCAGTACGAACGGCACTGGCCATCTTCATAAGCCTCTCCGGATCCATATGAACAGGGGAATTGATTTGTGCTCAAATAAATTACTGTTATTGAGCTGAAAAAGAAACCCCAATACTCAGACAAAGCAAGTATAGTGAAAAGTACCTTTGCAAAATATGAACTGCAGAATATGAAAGGGAGATCAGCAGCAGCAAATGTCGGCGACAGAGATGGCGAACGGGGGATAAATGGTACTCTACCCTAGCTGCTCTTCATTCTACAAAACCCATCGTTTAAAAGACGAATTTCGTTTTCTACCCTTCCTGCCTCTAACGCCAATTTCTAAACCTTCTTATTATTACTTCGAACTTGGGCCACTGCCGTCACCATTGTTAAATCCAATTTGCTAGCCAAAATAAGGCCCATCATAAGAACATAGACATCCTTCTAAGTATAAACAGCAGATCCATGTAAGGCGAACCGTTGAAACATTTCCCCAGAATAAATGGTCACAGGTACTAGTTATTAAGATGTGTGGAATAGTGGACTTCGAAAATGAATAGTTTCAGTGGGCTACTAATGGCAGAAGCTTTCTTTTGACAAGCGTGTATTTTTCTCGACCTAAAGTGGGCCTCGATATGGGCTCTATGGACCAAAAAAAAGGAAAAAAAATAATTGAGTCTAAGTGTGTAAAAAGTTCAAAAAATGATACTATAAATGTGAATGACCGGAACCGCTATCGTTAAAGCTATTACTGTCAAAGACCAGTTATCGCACTTAAAGGTGACAGTAGCAGTGGTCAATATTTAGAAAATAGTTCATCCGGTAGCAGTGGCGATTATTATCATGACTAACACTGCAACTGATTTGAACAGCCTAGCTCCAAGTGGCAAGATTATATTTTTAACCAACTTCCTATACTGCTAGGCCACCAGTACTTTGGGAACACTCGAGTTAAATAGTTCATTAATTTTGATACATTCAAGAATAATTATTGAATATTATGTCAATATTCAATTTAAACCGCATCTATTTAGAGGAAAGTTCACGTAACAAATTAAACTAATGGGTGGGTCAATTAAAGGTTAATTAATAGATTATTCTAGAGACCCGCGTTCAACTCAAACGCTTCCAACACATTAATGTTCAAGGGCTTTGTTATGCGAGAGCTAGATTTACTTTCCCCATGCACGCTTCTAATTAAGTCCTAAACCTGCGAATTGCCATGGATAGAAAACCAACAAAACAAGCAAGCGGTGAACAACTCAAAACTACTTTGGAAAACAAAAGATAAAAAATAAATCTACAGAGAAAGAACACAAACCAGGGTCCCGAGCTTGTTACTATTGGGAGCAACAAGGGGATAGTTAAAACTTGCTTGAACACAAATACCCATTTTAGTATTGTGTGTACACTCTTATGTTGTTCAATCTATGATTCAATTTTTATTAACACACGCACGCACACACACACATCTATATATATATATATGGGTTAAATATACTTTTTGTCTATCGATCATTGAGACTTGACTACTAGTGACAGCGTCAGGAATTTGTTTAAGAGACGAAAATTATATATCGCATAATGAATATATAATTTTTATCAACTCACTTTTAATTGAATATATCATGTCAAGTATTTGTGGTGTCATATTTTAAGTCCTATATTGAGCTAACTAGTGAGCGTCAGGAATTTGTCTTAAGAGGCAAGCTGAATATCTTTAATAATTTAATATTTTATTTAATTGATCATACTCTAGAATAATAATATAGGAATATTTAATCACATATTAGATGTGTAGGCATTTCGATTCACTGATTTTTGAGCCAGGATTGAAAGTCATCAATCCTACAAGCTTAATGACAACCCTAAAAAGCTAACATGATGTCCTAGGGACAGATTTCATTAGCTCGTGCCTCCATGTAATGCCAGCCAATCTAAGCTCATTCATTCAGTATGGAAAGGGAAAAAAAATCTATTTTTCTATAAAAGAGGGGCTCCTTGGATGGCAATAAACATAGAGGTAAGGAATAAGATAAAAACTCATCTCTTTCCTCTCATTTATCTAATGATTTTCACAGAAAACTAACTTGAGTTTCGAAGGCTGACCACCCACAGGGCAATCCAGCTCATGATTTTCTCAGTTTTGCAGGTTCTCTACCGTTCTTCATGCTAAGTCTCTGGCCTAGTCCCTCGGGCTCCCTGCCCAGTGGATTTTTGTGATTCCCAGTTAAAAATGACTTCATCACATATAATTATTATGATAAAAAAAAAATGTATATATATATTAAAAAACTTGAACTTATTTATTGACCTAGGACAATCTTTAGTGATAAAAAATATACTAGTGATCTTACTTCAAACAATCAGCTTTTAGCGACAATAGCAAAAATGTTTCTAAAATTGGATTTTTACTGCTAGAGCAAATTTTTACCAGCGTTTTCAAAAAATGCTGCTACATTTTGAGCATTTAGTAGCAGTTGAAGTAAAACGCCGCAACATCTTGTGATTTGGCGTTGAAAACACTACTAAAATGTATGGGATTTAGCAATGTTTCTTCTCTCACCGTTGCTAAAAGTATGGGATTTAATGTAAGGGTGGGCAAATGTTCCAGTTCAAACCAAAACATCCATGTCTAGTTCAAACCGGAACATCCATGTCCAGTACCGGTTACGGCGTTCCGGTACTGGTTTCAGATCCCATTTTAGGAAAAAACCAAAAGCGAAAATTCCTGCGGAAATGTCGAAATTTCTGGTTTCGATATATAATTGTTTATAAAAAATAAAACAAAGTAGTGACTTGGGTCGAAAACAACCCAGGTCACTTTAAAAGTCTTAACCTAACGAAGCACAAGTCTTTCGAAAGTTCCAGACTTCCTGGTGTTCCAGCCCCATCAACCCCCTTATCCCTACCGTGAGCCGTCAGCCGTGCCCCCCACCCTCATTGCCGCGGCACCTCCACTCGAGCCACCTCCATTTGTGCTCAGCTCCTCTCTCCCTCTCTCTTTCTCGAGGTCACAATAGTTTTGGTGGAGTTAAAGAAGATATATGAGTTGATGGTTTGGGTTCGTTTCCCTAAGCTACCAATCAAGTACTATGATAGGGAATTCTTATTCATGTTAGGAGCAACTATTGGTAACCCAGGGAGAGTAGACACCACAAGGGAAAATGCGATGAGAGGTAAATTCACAAGACTTTGTGTGGAGGTCGATTTTAACAAACTGCTTTATAGAAGGTTCTTTTTGTCTGTGATTCCAGGTCTAAAGGTAATCATAATGTGGTTCTAATTTGTTTTGTGTTAGCTTACTGGATTTTCTGTCGCCTTGCAAGATCTAAACGAAGACCTTTTTCTTGAAGAAATCCTACAACCACATGTAGCTGACTAGTTCTATTTTGGTGATGAAATACCCTCTGTTCTGTAATTGATCTGGATTTCTGTAATTGATTTTCAGCCACGACAGTGTTTATTTTTGCAATTGGCAGTCTTTATTTTGTTTTGGCAGTGTTTTGGAACCGGAATTCCAATACCATAATAAAAAATATGGTTCCAGTGGGTACCAGAATTCCAGTTCTGTCTATTCTGGTGCCCACCCTTAATTTAATGGCCTTTAAAGAAGCGCTACTATAATTATGGATTTTAGCAATGTTTCTACTCAAAACGTGCGCTGCTAAAAGCATGGGATTTAGCTGCGTTTTTTTTTTTTTACCTTTTAAGAAAAAGCTGTCTTAGAATGTAGCAGTGTTGTTATAATATTTAGCACTAAAAAACGCTGCTAAAAATAGACACACACAAATCTATCTATCTATATTTACAAAAATTTTAAAAAGAAAAAATATTTTTAGTCCCTGAATTTTTGGTTGTTTCCATAGTTGTCATTATGTTTTCAAACTAAAATTTTTGTCCTTGGATTTTACACCCATTTCAAGGTATGTCATTTTTTTCCCTTTAAAAAAAAAAAACTCATTTTCTCATCTCACTCTCCAATCCTGAAAGTCGACCTCAGCTAGAGACCTTGTCAGCTAGAAAATGATGCGCATTAGGTGAGAAGAGGTTTTGGAATCGAGTAGGTAGGAACAACGTCGTTTTGTGGGCCACATAGTTGACAAGTGTGTGATGTGACATCAAAGGCGGCCAGTGGATTAATAGACAAGCGTCTGCATTACGTAGGTAACTAATAGGACTTTTTGATAAGGTGGACTTTCAAGAGGATAGTTGAAACTTGCTACAACACGAATAGCTCATTTTACTATTATGCGCGCACTTTTATGTAGTCCAATATAAGATACATGTTTTATTAACACATTAACACAACTCAAACATATATATATGTGTCAATTTCATGCAGACAAAACATAATTTTGTAGCTTAAAATAGTTAGTGTATGACAAATTAATTATGTGACAAACAAATTTTCCAACAAAAGATTTGAGAGTTTAATTTTTTCTACTTATTTTTTTTCTTAAGCATTCTTCCAACTTGTTTTATCATTTTTTGCATAGTTATATTTGGTGTACAATGGCTAGAAGGAATAACTAAATCAATCCCTACTAAATTAGGTGAATGATGATTACAGATATTGGGTGAATAATCAATCCCTACTCAATTAGGTGGTCAAAAATTTGGTTGTTATTGCCCCTTTTTCTTGTAATGGTGATGAAACCCTAAGGGTTGGTCTGGTGGTCTAAGTCTAGGACTTGGGGTTTGGTCCCTTCGAAACTCTTAGGTGCTACCAATCCCTTAGGACTATCCTTAAGAGTTATGGCCCAGTAATTATCCTATTTATGTGGAACAAGGCAGATACATGGACTATGTAAGTCCAAAGGATTAGTCGGAGCAAAGCGACTAATACCTCGCCATCAAAAGAACAAAATACAGTGAGTAACGATTTTTTTTTCTTTCCTTTCTTCACTTGAAAATAAATGAATATATACCAAGAGGTCAGAAAAGATCAAAACTGATGAATATCGATGATGTAGCAAGTATTATGATCCATAGACTTCAACTCACATTTAGGACATAGAATTTTTACTTTTGATCCATTTCCACGCCCAATCCTTGAGAGAAGCATGGATCGAAAACTAGGCACAAGTAATGAGAAGATCGTGCTTTGTAACGTTACTAAATTGGAAACTTTAAATGAACCACTATTTTCGCTTTTCTATGTTGCTATAAAAGATCATGACATTTATGGATGAAGTGTATGACAATTGGAGGGAATAATGAAAGACTTCTACTTTAGTTCTAAACCTTGAAGAAATCTGCGAAAGCTAAAGAAAATATATGGACTTAGAATATATTGCAGATCAGCTTTATATAATATTCTAACATCCATTAATTAAAGTAATATAACATAATGCACTTTCATTGGTCCTTTACATTTATTAAAGCCAAATATATACATACATAAGATACTTAATGCAAGCATTAGGGAGAGGTACTATGGAAATTAAGTGATAACGAAATCTCTCTACATAATCGTTTACATGATAAATTATTGTAAGTTTAAGGAAATAAAAACAAGCACTTCAGTAACCCGTCACCAAAAAGTCTTTTGGGTGAAATTCATAAAATAATTTTTTTCAACATTTCTACTCAAAACGTTCTCTCTTCTAATTAGCTTATTTATTTCTACAATTTTTTAAAAAAATTTAACATCTGAACAGTAATTTCTCTATTTTTAAAGAATTCCTTTTCATCTTAACATAATATATTTCTTTTTTTTTCTTTTCTTCTCTCATGCTCGCTCTCTCTCTTTTATTTTATTTTTTTCTTTTCTCTTTTTCTCCTTCTCTTCTTCTCACGCTCTCCTCCTCTCTCTCTCTC